>JASDQU010013894.1:11906-30411 GCA_032191745.1 Picea mariana | reverse complement strand
CAGCAGTATTCAACAGTTGATTCTAACTCTCATGAGACACACTGATGCGCATTAACAGAAAGGGATTGAATTGTAATAGCAAATGTATTCTAGAAATGCATGAACAAATAAATCACACAACTGTAATTAATAAAAGTAGTTAATCTAAAACTCACAACAGAGGGGAGTCTGTGAGGAAGGTGGGCCCTTTCCTTCTCACTAAATCCACTCGAAAAGACTACAGTAGGTTAGAGAAACTCAAATCACTTCTTTATTAAATCATCAAAATGTTTAGATACAAAATGCTTCACTTCACTCTCTGTTCCACAGCTAATATCCACTACCTAATGATTACAAAATATATGTTATTTAAAGACAAAGACATTCAAATGAAACAGACTCAGAACAACCTTGAGAATCGAATATTCTCAAGTTGTTCGAATGATATAAAAGATATGTCATCATTACAAAATCTGGAAATAATCTTGATCACCGGCGTGAGCCAAAACGTGTAATAGCCTTGAGGATATGTCTTCAGGATATGGATTTGAATGGTATACCAGCTTCCAAGATCAGTGGAATTCTGTTGCAATAGGTGTAAAAGCTTCCAAGAAAGGTGCACAATTGTTGTAGTCATGTAACAACATGCAGAACTGGTGCACAACTATAACAGTTGGTGTAACAGCAACGATCTTTCTTCAAGACTTGGTTGTTTTTCATTAATCTACACATTTTGATCATTAGTTGAACATTCATGGATAAAATATGAGAAACACTACCAATCAAACATGTTAAGTAATTAAGAATACAAAAGAAAGATCAATGATTCATACCTTGGGAAAAAGGTCTTAGCAAACAATATATTAGTCATTTTAGCATAGAAATGATAAGGTTGAATGAGCAAAAGATATACTGAAAAAGAGACATTTATGGATCCTAACATGCCCCCCAACTGAAGACATTCCATGTCCTCATGCAATCCACATTCAAACCTTACTCTGAATCTGAGTCAGGGAAGTGATTCCTCCAGTGCAAATTGCTAAGACAAAGATGTCATGAGATTCTTCATCTACAAGTCTGAATCCACTACTCCTTATCATCTCCAAATGGCAGCTTTTGAGACCTTTGACCCCTGTGTATACTATGAATGAGGAATCCAAAAACTGGGAAAATGAAACCTGAGTCCCATCCACTAATGCCTACACGTTCTCATACATGTAATACTTATTCCTTCTTGACTGAGAATTTGTCCGGTTCTTCATCATGACCAGTGACTGGTACTTTCACTATTTTATATCCTACCCGAAAATAAATATTACCACATTCATAGCACATGTGCTCTCTATTTTGATTCATAACAGTTGTTGTCAGTGATAATATATCTAAGTTTAACTCGTCTGGGTTTCTCTGTCAAGCAACCTGCAACTCCTTCTTTAGGGAATCCAACTCTGCTTTGAGGCTGTCATTTTCCTTCATTAGTTCAGTAATATTGGAATTTTCAGTACTCTTTATCTTCTTATCAATTTTGGAAAACAGTTGTGCAAGTGGTACATCATCATTATCCTCATTATTTTGTCTAACTGGTTCCTGTGTAACATCTAATTCTGGCATGACTGGTTCTTGTGGGATAGTCTCTTCTTGGGAAGATGGTTCTTGTGTGATAGCTAATTCTAGCATGATTGGTTCTTGTGGGACAGTCTTTTCTTGGGCAGTTGGTTCTTGTGTAACAACTAAGTTTTGGGAAGAGGTTGGTTCTTGTGTCATAGTCATGCTGTCGGAAGGGACTGGTTCTTGTGTAACAGTCACGGTTTTAACAATGGAGGATAATGGACGAAGAATGGGTATTGCCTGTTCCATATTCTTCCATCCAATTGTTGCTTCAGTAGACCTCGTTGACCTAGTTATCCTCCTAGGTAATGTAGAGACAAAAACATGGGTTTTCCTTTTCTTTTATTTAGGAGAAGGAGGGCGTTCTTCAACAACCAGATGAGGAGGAAAATATGGAATGTTGGGGTCTTGTATAATCTGTACTTCATCACTCAATGAGTGATGCATAGAATCATCAAGCGAAGTCGATGATTCTGCTGCAAAATGGTTTCTTGAAGTTCCTTGCATAAGGTAAAACCTGGTATACATATCTCCATAGGATCAATTTGTTGCTCACTCATGTTTGTATTATTGATATCAAAATCAGGCAGGGTCTGAGAATCAGCAAAATCAAGACACTCAATTGCAACAAGGATGTTTTGAGGTGTGTCTAGTTCAACAAGAGATGAAGTTGATGTACTGGATGTTATAGCGGGGGATGTAACTACTGTTGTAGTAGACCTTGCTGACCTAGTTCTCTTCCTAGGTAATGTAAAGACAGAAGCAAGGGTTTTCCTTTAGCTTTAGGAGTAGGAGGGAGTTCTTCAACAACAATTGTTGCAACCAAGGGCTGAGGCTCATGACTTGGTCCAGGAATTGGGTTTTCAATTGCTGGCTCAATAACAACTGCAAGCATAGGATTTAGTTGTTTTGGTTCAACTTTGTCGATGCTTTTCTGAGTGGTGTTAGAATTGCTTCTGGTTTTTTGTTTTCTTCTTTGAGTCAACTTACGGGCAATTACAATGGGGGATTTAACTTTCGTTGCAGCCGAGGGCTGAGGCTCATGACTTAGTCCAAGGATTGGGTTTAGTTGTTCTGGGTCGGTCATAACAGTAGGCATAGTATTTGGTTGTTCTTCCACTTCAAGTAATGGGTCATTAGGAATTCCCATTCCTTTACGAATCAACAACCCTATCAGTTTGTGATTGGAAAGACAATTCTTGGGATTCTTTGATTTCTTGACAAAGTGAGCCATATTATGCAAGGAATGAAAAAGGAAATAAGGTATGTTTATTAGCTTCTGATGTTTTAAATGTGACAATAGGATAAAATCAGAAGAAAAAAAAACTACTTGATATCTTCCTTCGCATGTAATGTACATTTTTACAAATTTTGATATTTCCCCCCATGGTTTTGGTAAGGAACTTACATCTGCACCTCGGCCCTTGGTCTGAACTTGCTCATCATCCACGAGAAAATCCTTATGTTCTTTGGGAAGATATGATTTTCTGCTAAACCACCTGTTTCTTGTGGTCGAAAACCCTGTCACAACAGCCACGGTTTCCTCTGTGGCTAGAATCCTCACCCTGTGCACCATCGAATACTCTTCTGTGAGATTCTCACTGAACTCTAATACCTCTACTTCATTAAACCCTTGCAGCTTCTCAAAATAATAAATCTATCCAACCTGCAGTAATTGTTCGTAAATATCTGGGTATAGCAGTAATGCATCCAGATTTTCCGGTTCATACCTCGCAGTTGATCCTCCCATGACGTCATTTTAGAGTCTAAATAGGAACAAAGGAGGATATACCAGCACCTAAACCAGATACGAAAAAAGTTTGAACGAGGATTTCATAAAGAAGACGGTGTCTCAGTGAAAATAAGCGTGGTCGAAAGGTAGTGGAGGTGCATATAAAATGGGATTTTGATGGCTTAGATTTTCTTCCCCCCCCCAACTAATCTGATTGTCTCATGATGCAACAAATTTAGGACAACCGACAGGTAAACATTAAATCTTTCTTCCATATCTACATTACTTTGACACGTAAGATTAGTCACGTACCTCATAACTTACCGTACGAACCGATCTGTCAGAGTAACCACACTATCCAACTACCATCTAATCCACATGGAATAGTTGTAATGATGAGAGATCACTCTAGAATGTGAGAAATGATGATGTGACAAGTGGAGCAGAGGTGGAGTCCTTTCTTTGTTTAACCAACTGGAAATCTGTGGATGTGGAATCAAGTAATGATGAAGCGACATTTCCTGACAGAGAGAGTGGAAAAGATAGCATCGGAAATGACAAAACATCAATGTTTCAGCATGGAAAGATAGTAGAAAAGGAAAGAATGATGGAGTATCAGCATGGAAAAGTGGCATAAATGCGAAGAAAAAAAATGGGTAAAGAGGCATGTACAATAGAGAAAAGGAATAACAGTGGTAGGTGTATCAGCATGTATTTTGGCCGAAATAGTGGAATTAGGTGTAGTAGCATGTAAATTGGCGAAAAGAGTGTAACAACATGTAAGACAAAATAGTAGGGAAAATGGTGTAACAACATGTAAAATGACCATTTTTTCGGAAAGAGGTGTAACAGTATGTAAATCGGCCAAAAGAGTGTAACATCATGTAAGACAAAATAGTCCAGAAAATGGTGTAACAGCATGTAAAATGAACATTTTGTCAGAAAGAGGTGTAATAGCATGTAACTCGGCCGAACACAGAATCCCTTAGATTTTTGGGAGTTTTCTCAAACTTCCAAAAACTAATCCTTTGGCTCCTTTAGTTGTAATCTACATATTGTTCATCAATCCACATGGACACAAGTAATTGCCTAATACCCTTCTAGGTTGAATTTATTAAAGAAGCATAAAAAATTTTAAACAAAACAAAAAAATTCAAATTCGTAGAGTTTATTTATATACAAGGTTTTATTGAAAAGAAAAAAGTTCTAAGGTTTAGAAGGGGAAGGAGCAATCTCTTTTCCATTCAAAAATTGATAATTTGTATCATATGTACATCTGGATTTAAATTCTGCTTTGAAAAGTGGACGTTGATACAGGCGCAAGCGATGACCATTTGCAAGTAACTATGTATTGGATCCATCAATAGTGATCAATCTGACTGTCCCATTGGGAAAAATAGTGTATACTTCATAAGGTCCCAACCATCTTGTACGCATCTTACCCTGAAATTCTTTAAAGCGTGAATCATACAACAGAGCCCAATCTCCCTTTTTGAATAACTTATTCTTGATGACTCGGTCATGCCACTTGGTTCTTTGTTGTTGAATCACTGTGGTTTGATGAATAGCATCCAAACGCTTTTCATCTAGCTCATTTAGCTGCTGTAGTCTGGCCTTCTATGCCATAGTCAAGTCTAGATTGACTACTGATGTAGTTCTTAGGGTCTTGATCTCGAACTCAATGGGAAAAACAAGGCTCTTCACATATACCAGTTCATAAGGAGAAAAACCAGTTGTGTTCCTCCAAGTGGTTCAATAATCCCATAGAGCTTCATTCAATCTGTCAGACCAATCCCTACGATATTCCCTCATTGTCTTAGTAATAATAGCTTCTATGACTTTGTTTGTACTTTCCACCTGCCCATTACCTTGGGGATGGTATGGAGAAGTTGTTCTATGCAAAACATGATATGTACTGAGTAGGGATTCAAACTTATGTGATGTGAGAGATGGTCCCCCATCAGTTACTAACTCTTTGGTAACTTCAAACCTAACAAATATATCTTCAAACAAAAATGCTAAGACAACTTCTTCTGAGGCCCTGATGAGTGATTTTGACTCTACCCACTTGGTCATGTAATCTGTGCAGACCAATATGCAGACTTTCTTATTATAAGGTGGGTTAATGGGACCTACAAAATATATGACCCATCTCTCAAAAGGCTCTAACACCACTTGAGGCTGGAAAGGCATCTCATCCCTATGATTTGGCTGACCCATTCATTGGCAACTGTCACAGGCTTGGACATACTTCCTTGCATCTTGAAATATTGTGGGCCAAAAATAGCCCATCCTCAAAAATTTATGCCCAGTCCTTTTATCAGTAAAATGACCCCCACAAGGGCCATCATGAAAAGATTTAAGTAGATCATAAAATTCATCATCTCTCACACATCTCCTGATTTCTTGATCCAGGCTTGTGTAGAAAAGATATCCCCCTATCCAACTATACCGAGCACTCTTCTAAATAATCTTCCTTCTTTCTCAGGGAGATAGATGTGTAGGTACCTTCCCTACAACCAAATAATTAACAATGTCTACATACCAAGGTGAGTGAGCAGATACTGCAAACAAATGTTCATCTGGAAAGGAATCATCTACAGATGAATTATCATCATTTATATTCAATCTTGAGAGAAAATTAGCAACCACATTTTCTTTTCCTGGTCTATCTACTATAGTGATGTCAAATTCTTTTAGTAATAACAACCATCTTGTTACTTGGGCATTAGTAATAGTTTTATTCATAAAATATTTAATTGCTTAATGATCAGTATGAATAAAAGTAGAATAACCAGTGAGATAATGCCTAAATTTATTGATAGCATAAACTACTGCCAAGAATTCTTTTTTTGTGACTGTATAGTTTAACTCAACAGAGCCATGTTCTTTTTGATATAGTAGATAGCATAGGGATCTTTTTCCTCATGTTGCCCTAGCACTACACCAATTGCAATATCTAAGGCATCTGAAGAAATGTTAAATGGCAAACCCCAATTGGGCTCTCTCAAAATGGGACATGTGAACAATTTATGTTTCAGATCTACAAAATACAATTCATAATTGTCAGTCCAACTAAAGTCAACATCTTTTGTTAATAGAAAAAATAAGGGAGATGCAAGATTGGAATTTTTTTTAATGAATCTCCAGTAATATCTAGCATGCCCTAAAAATCTTCTTACCTCTTTTTGAGTTGATGGAGTTGGAATGTCCAAAATTACCTAGATTTTCGTTGGGTTTACCTGAATTCCTGCATAAGAAATGAAGTGTCCCAGCACCATACCTTCTCTCAGGATCATATGACACTTTTCTGTAATTAGAGAAAGATGCGATTGTATGCATATTTTGAGTACTTTTTCCATATTAGCTAAAGCTTCATCGAAATCAGTACCATAAGGTGTAAAGTCATCCATGGATATTTCCATACAATCATTCACCATATCAGAGAAAAAACCAATTACAGCTCTCTAGAAAGTGGTTGGTGCATTACACAATCCAAATGGGAGAACCTTGTAGGAAAATGTACCCCAAGGGCTTGTAAAGGTGGTATTATCTTGATCCTATGGAGCAATGGTTATCTGGTTATAGCCACTAAATCCATCTAGGAAAGAGAAAAACTTTTTCCCAGATAGGTTCTCTAGAACCTGATCAATAAATGGCAGAGGGAAATGACCCTTCTGCATGGCCTTATTCAGGGCTCTATAGTCCACACACACTCTCCATTTACCATTCTTTTTAGGCACAATAACCAGGGGTGAAACCCACTCACTGTCTGATATAGGGTAGATGAATCTTGCATTAAGAAGTTTATGGAGTTCTTCTTTAACAATATCTTTAATATTAGGGCTCATTCTCCTTTGGGGTTGGCAAATGGGTTGGCATTCTTCCTTAATGTATATATGGTGGGTGAATAGTTTAGAGGAAATTCCTTTCATATCCATGTAATCCCAGGAAAATTCCTCTTTATGCTCATTCAATAACTTCATCAAACGTCCAGTTTCAGTAGAAGATAAATCAGGATTGATGTTCAGGGTTTTTCCAGGTTTGATCTCTACCGCGATGCTCTTAGAACTGACTTTAGGAAATAATTTAGTTGTTTCAGTATCTGTTGTTACAACTTAATTAACTTGATTTACAACAGTTTCAGAGAACATCTCCAGGCTCACTCCTTCGTGGGCAGTAGGGTCAAAGATTCTACTCAATCGATGATACATGTTTGGTGTAACAACAGAGGGGTCATTGATAAAGCTATTGATTATATCATCCTCTGTATCGTCTTTGAAACTCAGGGATTTTCCTATGGTTAGCATAGGCAGAGTGCTTTCATCCTCAATGTCCATCCATAAAGAATTTTTGGGTTCCACACTAGGTGTAGCATGAGGATAAAGGGTAAGTTTCTTGGTATCATAACCATCAAAGATGGTCATTGAACCAGATCTAAAACCAATGAAAGCATCAGTTGTAGCTAACCATGGTCTTCCTAGGATTAGAGGGTGCCCCCCCGGACAAGTTTTAGGTTGCAATACGACAAAATCAGTAGGATACTCCCATGAATCAACTGAAATAACTAGATCATCGATTACTCCTTCCGGTTTGATAGTAGAATGATCAACTAATTCTAAAATAGTATGAGTAGGTCGGACTTGCATTCTGAGTTGCAGCAATTGTGTCGTCTCTATTGGCATAATGTTAATTTCTACCCCTAAATCAACTAACACATCGAGAATAAATGTTTGTCCAATTTTGACAGTGACTGTAGGGTTTCCTGGGTCGCCATATTTAATAGGTAGGGTTTTGCCTAACATCAGTTCAGACAATTCTCCCACTATGTGTACTGTGAGGGGGTCCCTAGGTTTCCTTCTAGGATTTTTGATACAAAGGTATCTCATAGTATTTTCATAAATAGGGACATCCCTAATCGCTTGGAATAGTGGAATTTTAACACGTAGATTTTTCAATTCTCCTAAGAGATTTAAGGATGGTAATTCCACAGTTTTGGTAGTTTCCAATCTTTCAAGGAATGGGGGGTCTTCTAATTCTATGATAGTTTCGTCAATTTCCTCTATATCAGAAGATGGTTTTTCCCCCGATTCCTTGTCTGATTCTGAAGATGGAGCATCTTCAATTATTGGCTTGACTATTCTCCTTGATCTTAATTTATAGCATCATAAGGCATAGGGGTAATTAACAGAGCTAACACATTGTGTATATCAATATTCTGAACGACCTTATTATTTGGATTTGGGTTAGTTTGCATAGGCATATGAGGTCATAAGGGAGGATTGTTCTGTGGGGCATTGGGAGGTAACTGAAACTGTTGATGTTGGTATTGGGGTTGGAACTGTTGTTGATAGGGGTTCTTTTGGTGATGTTTTTTATACGTAATTTGTTGTTGAGGGCCTCTCCAATATGGATTCCATTTCCCAGGATGATTCTGTTTTGGGGGAATAGGTACCCATGCATTGGGATCCTGATAGGAGGTGGCATCTGATTTGGAGGGGGGGAATTTACCTAGCCATATTGAAGCTGATTGTTCACATTATTCAAATAATTAAGTGTTGCAAGAGAGAATTGAGGGTTTATACCTTGACCTCATGGCTACCATTGTCTCCTCTGTTTTATTAGATAGGAAACATCTGCTTCCTCATTAGTCGCCTTCATTGATGCATTTACACCTGGTAGGAAGGGGCATTGGTCAGCAGCATGATCTAATTCACAAATAAGACATACATGAACATTGTTCAGTGGACACTCCCTTAGTGGATGTTTGTTTCTGCATTTCGAATAGAAAATAGGCAATGCCAGATATGATTCTGCTTGTTTTTGTTTGACCTGCAGAGTGTCAATTTGTGAAGAAAAAGAGTTAATCATTTATGTTTTGAAATCTTCTAGCAGATTACCTATTTCTTCTCTTGTTGCCCCTCCATTGGATGATTTATGTACCCTTGAAAAAGTGGTATCCCTGGTAGTTGACTTATTCCGTGTAGATCCTCGAGAGCATCTCTTACAAAGATGTACAATGTCTTCATAGGATTCCTTATATATATATCCCTTGCCAAGCATATTAAGCATATCTAAACAATCATCTGTAACTCCTTTTAGCAAAATAGATTTTAGTATGTCCTTACTCGCATCCGCATGTCCTGACCTTTGTAGATTATATTGGATTCACTCCACAAAATCTTCAAGGGTCTCATCCTCCTTCTGAGACATCTTGAACTGTTCCTCTCTTTGATCCCTCATTCGGCAGTAGTCTTGGTACTTGATTAGGAAAAGCTACCTCATTTGTCCCCATGTTGAAATATTCTCTCCTCCAAGGCTTATGAACCATCTTAACGCGTTACCCTTCAATGTAGCTGGAAACAATTTAAGCTTTTGCACAGTGGTAGTGTAGTCATAGCTTCTACATAGAATATCAAATTCAAACAGAAACTCATTTGGATCCTTAGTATATAATCCATGAAAATTTGGCAGGGCTGAGAGAGGTATGTTCTTCATAGGAGCCATCCCCCGTGTGGGAATATTAGTAATAGAAAAAAGAAGGGTAGAGATAGTATTTTCATCATTTACTTGATCTTCATTGTTCACCAGATCCTCATGGTGGAGCTCTTCTTCATTATCTCCTTGATTTTCCATGCGTGCTCTTTCTCTCCACTCAATAAGGAAAGTGTCCCACTCCTCTTTAGTGACTATCTGTCTGTTGATCCGATAAACATCTTATGTTGTCTTTTCCCTGTTCTGAGCTACACTTTCTTGATGTTCAATATTCTCCAATGTTGCGTGTTGATTTGTTGGTGACAAATCTTCTGCTTCAGCCCCTGATGAAAACGATGTTTCAAAATGGGGTAGTTCTGATGTCTGAGGAATATGTCTTCTTGGAGGATTTGAAGGGAAAAAGATACATCTCGAAGAAGAATCTGCTCTGGCTATAATCTCATCAACAAAGGCTGGCCTTCCCAGTGCAGGATTCCTTCCACCACGTCCTCTAGCACCTGTAGGGTTAGTATTTTTGGGGATACGTCCTCTTGTTCCTCGATTCATGCAAACTACTCATTCCTAAGAAAATAAAACTAATGTTCTTACAAGAATCTATAATTATCTTCCCCGACAACGGTGACAAAATGTTGGGCACTTTAATTGTCTAAATAAATACATAATTATGGTGTTCAATATGAATTGTCAAACCCAGGGAAGTTTTGTTATTGTAGGATAATTGTGCACAGCATATGCTAGATTATAAAAGCAAACACTAATCAAGTTGCAGTAAGGTAAATTAAAACTAAAAGAAACATAGTTGAAAAGATGAACACTACCACAAGTTGTTGACACAGCTGGAGTTCTAATCTATTGTTGCAGAATTGAAATCACACTTGCATAATTGAAATCTAATTTCCAGGAGTAGAATTTGATGAGTGTATAAGAATCCTAGATTATCTAATATATTCTAATTTTCTATATTACTCTTGCAGAAGGAAGTTCTGTGATAATTAATGAAAGGAAATATACTTAATTGTAGAAAGGGAATTCACACTTATATTTACTTTTTATTGAAAATAGAGATTTAATCTAATGTAGAAAAAGAATTAACTTTCAAAGCACTTCTCCAGTAGTATTCAACAATTGATTCTAACTCTCATGAGACACACTGATGCGCATTAACAGAAAGGGACTGAACTGTAACAACAAATGTATTCTAGAAATGCATGAACAGATAAATCACACAACTATAAATAATCAAAGCAGTTAATCTAAAACTCACAATAGAGGGGAGTCTGTGAGGAAGGTGGGCCCTTTCCTTCTCACTGAATCCACTCGAAAAGACTACAGTAGGTTAGAGAAACTCAAATCGCTTCTTTATTAAATCGTCAAAATGTTTAGATACAAAATGCTTCACTTCACTCTCTGTCCAACAACTAATATCCACTACCTAATGATTACAAAATATTTGTTATTTAAAGACAGAGACATTCAGTTGAAATGGACTTAGAACAACCTTGAGAATTGGAGATTCTCAAGTTGCTTGTATGATATAAAAGATCTGTCATCATTACAAAATCTAGAATTAATCTTGATCACCAGCGTCTGCCAAAACGTGTAACAGCCTTGAGGATCTGTCTTCAGGATATGGATTTGAATGGTATACCAGCTTCTAGGATCGGTGGAAGCCTATTGCAACAGGTGTAACAACTTCCAAGAAAGGTGCGCAATTGTTGTAGTCTTGTAACATCATGCAGAACTGGCGCACAACTGTAACAACTGGTGTAACAGAATCGATATTTCTTCAAGACTTGGTTGTTTTTCATTAATCTACACATTTTGATCATTAGTTGAACATTCATGGATAAAATATGAGAAATGCTACCAATCAAACATGTTAAGTAATTAAAAATACAAAAGCAAGATCAATGATTCATACCTTGGGAAAAAGGTCTTAGAAAACAATATATTAGGCATTTTATCATAGAAATGATAAGGTTGAATGAGCAAAAGATATAGTGAAAAGGGGGCATTTTTGGATCCTAACACTAAGTTCCTAAGGGAAAGGGGGATGAGTGCTAAGTGGAGCTCATGCAACTTCAGGGAGGCATGTGTCAACCTAGGTGCATGCATTTTTAAGTGGGAAAGTCAGCTCATTGTTGGATCATCTCATTCATGAGTCTCACAATTCTCACGATTGATGATACTTCACCATTGTGTTGGCACTCTCGCGAGGTTAGCCACCCGGGAAGAGAGCCATACTCCCCACTAAGGCACACCCTAGTGTAACCTACAGACATTGGATTTGTCCTGCATATTTCCTGTGAAGCTCGACGAACTTGTATCTTTCTTGAGTCATGTTGTGTCATAGCAGTTGGTAGTTGTTGCAAACACAGTTTTGGATAAGCTTGGTTTGTTGTCATATCCAGTGTCTATACCCATTTTCTGTGGTTCACTTCACCTGTGTGTTACATAAATTTTGTTTTTGACATCACTGGTGTCTATTTGACATAAGAGATGAATTGAGGGAGTAGGTTGTTAGGCATGTGAGAAACTCTCCCAGGTTTGAGATCTTGGTGGGAAGTGAGATCTCCTGGAAGGGAGTCCCATAGCATCTACAGTACTCTGAGACTTCTGGTCTAGCCTATTGTTGAAGCCCAAGCTAAGGGAGGTCTAATAGTCGATGGACTTGTAATAGTAAAGGTGTACCCTCCCAGGGTGGAGCAGGTGTGTGAGGAATGAGGGTTTGCGGGTTTTGGGCATAAGTGGCTCCTGGGATAAAATATCCTTCCTATTGTTCTGTCCAACTTCCTTATTGTCCTTGCCAAGCCTATAATTCCCTTTTCTGGTGGAGTTCAGTTTCAGCTCGGGGGTGACCCACTGTTGAGCGTGATGAGCATAGTGGTCTAAGGCATGGAGGTTTGTGGAAGGTCTGCATGCAGTTGGTGGTCTTATATTAAAATATAAGTACCACTTTTATGTTCATTTGCATGTTGTGTATTTGTACATGTGTTATAATTGATGAGTAATGCTTGTATATGTTGTATGTGTAGGCTTACTATTATTTCCACATTAATCTATGTATTAACAGAACATGTTGTATGTTTATGTTTATATATATGCACATGATAATTTTTATTTCTATGAGGTAGCATGTCCTGGCCTAGGTGGCCTGGATGTGTTAACATTGCTTCCGCATGAACATGTTTATGAGTAGAGTATTTACGTCTGTTTAATTTCATTATATAGATATATATTTATATGTGTGAATACTAGATGTTATCTCTATCTTCCGGTTAAGTTTTATATGCGATTATTTCCGCAAAGTTACTCGGTGGCATGGCCTAGCCTGTTGTTTAAGGCTGGGAATTTCATAGAAATGGTATCAAATAAGTATGGGAAATGTCAAGGTTGTTTGGGTAGCATTACACGGTAGGGGAAGGTGGTCGAGGACATTACAAATTAGTATCAGAGACATGGTTTCAACACTGAGCTTGGATGGGCCATGTTTGTGGTTAACGAGAAAAATATTTCAAAGTAAATTATTGTTTAAAGGGAAAAAATTCAAGGTTCAGAGTGTCTTTGGGTGCAAGGAGTGCGTCGATCGAGTCTTTGACTCAAAAATATCAGGAGAAATAGCTTGAGTTTTCTCATGAAGGGACATGAAGATCTATTGCAAGGAGTGCACATATATGAAAGTAAACTAAGTGTTGAAGCAAACCTCTAAGGAGAAAGGGGTTCGAGAAATGAAGCTCAGGAGAGATAGCAGGAATAAATATTCAAAGGGGGAGAAACTTTCAAGGTTTAACAAGTTAATGGCTAGGATTTATTCAGGAGGAAACAAAGTCACCCTAGACCATTAGAGCTGGAAAAGTTACGATGTGGTTATCCATGAGATCCTTTGGAAATCCACGAAGTAACAGATTTCGTCTGTTTTGTCGATACGAGAGAGAGGATACGTGGTGGAAATCCATGGACTTCGGGTAAAATCGTTCGGGAGATTTAGTGTGTGCTGAGGCGAGAACTCTCAAAGCCCGAATCTTCGAAGCCCTGAAGAGCCAAAGTAGTGAGTCATGATGACATCACCTGGAAGTGACATGGACCTCTCCTATACCTACCACATGCCCCCACCTAGAATGTTGACAGTTTTACTATATGGCCCCTGAGGTTGCATAACATAGTTAAAATTCGACAGGACCACACTGGCGTTGATCACGATACATCAATATCGATGGCCAAGAGGCATTACGGGGACCCAAATTTCACGGGAGTTAATTTCCCGAGGTGGTCTCGCAATCCAAACCATGGTTTTACCAGGGGGTTGCGTGTCAGCGTCAGAAGAATTGCGGGATGAAAGGCGGGTTACTCCAAACCGCGGATGCATACCCCCGCAATTTGGAAGGCATTAAGGGATGTAACTATTCGGTATCTTAGTTCAAGTATGGAAACCGTGGGTCCAGTGGACGTGTGGTGCTAGTTGTGAAGTTTGAAGACTGGACACTCTAGAAGAAATGGATCGTGATGGAATGGGAGGAAGAAACCCCAGAATTTTTGTTACACTGAAGTAAAGTGACAGGATGACGTCATCGGGGTGACGTGGAAGTATGCGGAGACTCACGGTTCAGGAGTTTTGGGTTAAGCAAAGGTGGAATCATCCAAAGTCTTGAAGCATGGAGTAGGCACCTGTTGGTTTAGCACTTGTTTCTAGTCGTGATCACACGTGAGTTGGGGGATGAAGAAAAAGGGCTAGCACCCAAAAACTGTGTTAAAGAAGGGAAAAGGGGGTAGGAAGGAAGCATGTGGGTTTTGTCTGGTTCGGACCTGTAGCATCCCCGACCATCCATGTCAATCCATGCTACTCTAGAGAAATCTTACGTTCTCTCTGCGGAACATATTGTAACATACTCGGCATCCAACTGAGCTATGCCACATAAAATTTTCAAACTGCATCCAATTAAAATATATACACACAGAACTCTTACAGAAACATATACATAAAACATAAATAGAAAAATACATTCTGTAATTGCACGGATTCATACTGAAATAACAGTAAACATAGACATGCAACATATACAAGAAATACCCATAAACATACAGACAATTATAATCATGCATAGGATAAACCCATAAAAATAAACACGTAAATAACATTGCACCATGTAAAATTATCACACAATTGACACTTATCTTTGTAAGAATATCACCAACTATGTATAGACCTTCCACGAACCTCCTAGCCTTAGACCACATTGCTCATCACTCTCAATAGTGGGTCACCCTCGAGCTAGGACTAAACTCCACCCGGGTAAAGGGATTCCTAACCAGGCTAATGGATCATGGACAACAGGAAAGACTCTATCACAGGTGCATATTCAAACTAACAACCTAAAGTCCCTCCTTCCCCACACGCATTTCCAACCCCAAGAAGTGTGCCCCTTCTCTTCTCAATAGTTCTTCAGTTGCCCCACTTCCTTTCCAGGCTTCAACAACAGGCCAAAAAGGAAGTCTTAGAGCCCTGCAGTTGTAGTTTAGCACCTTTAGGAAAACACTTCCCAACAATTCTCTCACCCAGAGAGAAATTTCTCATAGTCCTGACAACCCACATCTTCAATATTCCCATGGGCCTGACAACCCACTTCTTCAGTACAACTCCCAAGGTAACCAACTACACAACAGATATGGCTATGGATACAGTTTAGGTACAATGAAATGAATGTATGAAGGATAATTGACTATGTGAGTGAAAATGGTCATGGAATCATGGTTGAATGATGAAAGTAATGATGGAAAAGATGATGGGAAATGAACTAAGTCCCAACAATATGTATGCATGTCCCCAACTTGACACTTGTCATGTTGGGAGCTATTTTGGCCCACTTGTCCCCAACTTTAGAACTTAGGATAAAATAATTATCCATACTTTATACTGAAATAAATATTAATATAATATTCCTTTTTGGTTTAATATCCCTAGCTTAGCCCTTTTCCTTAACTTTTAGGCCCCTCCTTTTCCCTAACCAGTGGAGTTTAGTCCCCCATCTCTTTTATCGTGGTTGGTCTGTGTGCAACGATGTATTTTATATTAATCATGAGACATATACAAAGATAGGCGAACTAGCCTTTAACATCTAGGCTCTCCGACCTAATCAAAACATAAGCATCCTAGCTTATAATAACTTGGCTCACCAACCTATAAAATGCATCATATACACAAAGGCTCCCTGGACTCGAAATTGCATGCACTTAAGTTGTTATGCGTGGTATAAAAAAATGTGCACACTTCATCATTTTACTGCACAGTACATGTGCCCACTATGCCATGAAAGGTTCCTACAAAATGATGTCAGACATCTCACCAGCTTAAGTACATTTGCATTTACATTTACAATTGGGTTCGGCCTAGGGATATTAAAATCCCCTCCCCTTATTTATGCATTGTCTTCAGTGCATCATGTACCCATATACAACAAAATTACAAAAATCCTCAAAAAGATGCAGGTATTCTGCCCACTTTGCATCCTCATGCTCCCAAGTAGCGTCCTCAAGACTGTACCAGGTCCATTGGACCTTTACAAGCCCTATGGCTCGATTCCGGAGCTGTTTGATTTTTTGGTCTAGAATGCACACCGGATGCACTTGGAAAGTGCCTTCTTGCTCCACCTGAATCACATTCCAATAAATAACATGATTAGCATCATGTATATATTTCTTGAGAAATGACACATGGAATACATTATGAACAGACATAGATGCAGGCAATGCAATCATATAAGCCATTGGACCAATCCTCTCTAGGATTTCAAATGGCCCACAATAGCAAGCTACCAACTTTGAACAATTTCCCAATTTCAGCGAACTTTTGTTGGCCTTCACTTTCAAGAATACATGATCACCCACTTTAAATTCCCTGTGAGTTTTTCCCTTATCAGCATAGCTTTTCTGTCTATCTTGGGAAGCCTTTAAATTTTTCTTTATTTTTATCATTTTCTCCTCCATTTCCCTAAGCAAATCTAGCCCAACCATTGCTCTATCTGTTGGGTTATCCCAACTTACTGGTGTGTTGCACTTTCTGCCACAAAGTGCCTCAAATGGGCTTATCTTTAGAGATGCTTGGTACCCATTGTTATAAGAAAACTCTACCAAGTTTAGGTAGTCTTCCCATTTTGATGGTTTATCCATCACATACATCCTCAACATATCTTCAGTCACTTGATTCACCCTCTCTTTTTTTCCATCTGATTCTGGAAGACAAGTTGTACTGAAATTCAAATTTGTTCCAAATCCATTAAATAATCCTTTCCAAAATTTTGAGGTAAATTTTGGATCTTTGTTAGACACAATTGTCTTGGGTATGCCATGTAATATATAAATTTCACTCATATAAACATCAACAATGTTGGCTTCCTTGTGAGTGAGCTTAAATGGAATAAAATGGCCATCCTTAGTAAGCTTATCCACCACTACCATGATAGAATCATGTTGCTTGTTTGTTCTGGGAAGTTTGGTGTTGAAATCCATTGTTACAACTTCCCATTTCCACTCAGGAATGGGTAATGGTTGTAGCAAACTAGTTGGGTGTCTATGCTCAGTCTTTACCTTTTGACATTCCAAACATTTGGCAATAAAATCGGCAACCTCTTTCTTCATGCCTGGCCAATAATATTGGCTCTTGACAGCTGCAATCATTTTTTGATATCCTGCGTGACTAGCATAAGGCACATTATGCATTTCTTTCAATATCATATTTTTCAACTCCTGAGAATTGGGCACATAAATTATGTCCCTGTACATGAGAATTTCATCATTATCTAGCTTGTATTCTTTAATTTTCTGCTGCAAATTACCTTGTTGTAATTTTGCGACTAATTCCTTGTATTGCAAATCTAATCTTGTAGCCTCTAAAATTATGGGTTTCAAATATGATTGGTACATGCTAATGGTTGTAGCATGCAATTCATGCACTTTTCTACTGAGTGCATCAGCCACATTGTTCTCTTTCCCCTTGATATGATTTATATCAAACTCATATTCGCTTAGAAATTCTAACCATATGCTTTGCCTGGCATTTAGAGTTGGCTGATCAAATAAATATTTCAGACCATTATGGTCTATTCTTAGTTCAAAACTTTTCCCCATGAGGTAGTGTCTCCACTTCCTCAAGGCATGCACTATGGCTTCCAACTCCAAATCATGAGTGGCATAGTGTCTTTCATGCTCCTTCAACTTCCTTTATTCATAACCTATAACAAACCCATTTTGACTGGGGACTCCACCAATTCCTTCTTTACATGCATCTGTGAATACAATGAAGTCTTCATTTGGGTATGCAACCCTTAGTATTGGAGCACTTGTCAATAATTGTTTCAAGTGTTGGAAACTCTTCTCACAATCAAGTGTTGGAAACTCTTCTCACAGTCCAATGTCCACTGAAACTTCACACCCTTCTTTTGTAAGGAAGTGATTGGGTGTTCATTTTTTTAGAATTCTTCAATGAATCTCCTGTAGTAGCCTGCAAGGCCCATGAATGATTTGACCTCTGTCACATTCTTTGGAATTGACCATTCTCTAATGAATTCTATTTTCTCAGGATCCACTTCTATCCCATCCTCTGAAATGATATGCCCCAAATAATGAATTTTCTTCTGATAAAATGAGCACTTGCTCAATTTTGCATACAACTGATTCTCCCTTAATACTTGCAACACC
>JASDQU010013893.1:34376-47746 GCA_032191745.1 Picea mariana | reverse complement strand
ATATCTGAATGAATACCATTCTGGAGCATGTGGTGGTCATATGTCTGGGTATGCTACTGCCTAGAAGATCTTACTCGCCGGGTATTTTTTTCCTTCTTTGTTTAATGATTGCATCACTGTCATTCAGAAATGCCATGCCTGGCAGACCTATAATAATAAGATCCAGTCACATCCCTCTCCTCTTCACCCTATGGTCTCAGTTGGTCCCTTTGCGAAATGGAGCATCGATTTCATGACATGTCACCCTCACTCGGTAGGGGGGCATGGTTACATTATTGTAGCCATTGATTACTTTACGAAATGGGCCAAGGCGATGCCAACATTTGACAACAATGGAAAGACCACAACTTTGTTCCTTTTTAATCACGTCATAGTTCGTTTTGGTGTCCCCCAAGCTATCATCACTGATCACGGTAACCACTTTAGGAATTTTATGATGTCTGAACTTACTTAAAAGTTGAGTCTTCGCCATGATAACTCAACGCCCTATTATCCACAAGGCAATGGCCAAGTCGAAGCGATTAACAAAGTTCTCATAACCATGCTCCGATGAATGATAGGGATTCATAAAACAAGTTGGCATACAATGTTGTTTTCAACATTGTGGGTGTACCAGACATCTGTCAAGTCTGCTACTGGGTTTACACCTTTTTGGTTAGTCTATGGTGTGGAAGCCATTCTCCCTATTGAATGTGATATACCATATTTGAAACTAGATGTTGAACTCCTACCCAATACTTCTGTTGAGGAAGAACATCTATTGTATCTTATGCGATTAGAAGAAACTCGACATGATGCCACCCTAGTCATAGAAGCCCAGAAAAAGCATGTCAAGGCCCAATACGACAAGCATGTTAAGCCTCACGTTTTTTTCGAAGGTGATCTTGTTATTCTCTATGAACAAGATCGAGATATGTTAGGAGCTGGGAAATTCAAACCCATGTGGCGAGGTCCTTATATCGTTTGACGAGTTTTGGAAAAAGGATATTACGAGTTGGTAGATTACGATGGTATCCCTTTGAGTGAGCCCAGGAATGGGTTGTACTTGAAGAAGTACTATGCATAAAATCATCTGTGTGCTAGTACTTGTATTTTTATTGTATCATACTTTTTGTGTGTTACTATAGCTTTCTTTTGTCGTTATCTAGTCTCTGCCCTTATGTGATGTTGTGTTTGATTTCCATATATTGGAGTCTTCACTACCCTATATTGGCTTCACTGATGGCGCTAGCCATAGTACTTAGAACCTTGCTTCCGCTGCATGGGAAATTTACGCCCTTACAAATGAACTTGTTTCCTTACGAGGTGTGTGCCTTGGCCGTGCGACCAACAACATTGCAGAGTATAGCGCCATTATTGAATTATTGGTTGATGCTATCTCCCTCGAAATTTGTCATTTGGTTGTGCGACTTGATTCGCAGCTTGTAGTACTATATTTAAGTAATGTCTACTCTATTCAAAGTCCTACTTTGTTTCAGGTGTATTTGTGAATTCACCTCTTGGAACACTATTTTGATCACATTGAATATCAACATATTCCGAGATGTCTAAATACATTAACAGATGCATTGGTTAATTATGTATTGGACAGACATTTGAATCATTTATAAATCAATCACATCGACATTCACACAATATAAGTTAAACCGGTAGAATCCGTCTATATATATAACGATCAAAAGAGTTTTTTTACAAAAAATTTGTCCGAAGACCAAAATGTCAAAATCTGAAGCTCATAGCTTCTACAAAATGACATCATGGATGACGTTCACGATAACACACAACTTCCTGAGAAACCCTACGGAGCAGTCGACTCATGGACCCTGACACTTCTACAGTATGACGCCGGTCACGTCATGGAACCTCTTCCAGAGTCATGTCTGGAATATCTATGGTCAAGCCCTCCAGATTTTGTTCCACCACTTAATAATCCTCAACATATTGTGGTGCTGCCACTACCTCTCCTAACTGCTGAATGGGAGAAGTACTAGGAGGTTTGTAAGTTCCAACATCTGTGACATCAACAAACAATTTTGTATTAGTCTTTGGACGAACATATAAAACAAAAAAATTTGAATATGATAAAAATTCACAAAAACATTTGAAAAGAAAAATGTGTGTACTTCTTACCAAGGTCCCCCCACTGAGCATCCTCTGGCAATACTAAATCTGGATCTCCTTGGAAATCCAACCCGACATAAGAATAGTCATCAACCATCAACATCTGTGGTTGAAGTCATTCAAAGAAAGTATCATCATACTTGATGATCGGTCCTGCTACATGCCGATCCATGAGTTGACACCATCTCAGCATCCTTGGATCCCTGGGAGCCGGTAAATTCCACTCCACCTGTAGCCTTAGTAATGGGACTCACTCAAGGAAGAAGGATACCAACAAATATCCGTACATGAATTTCTTTAGGTCACCTCGTCTGCATTTGGTCAATTGTCTTTTTATGCTACGAAGCACAACATCTGCCCAGTTGAACACCCAAGGTTTAGTACACTCAATAGCATATTGGAAGTAACTCTGTAACACCATGTGAGGAGTAGAACTCCCAGCCATTCGAGCTATGGTGAATAGGATAGTACGGAGGGTCAAATCTCGTACCCCCCAAATAACTACTTTTCCTTTCTTTCTCTCAGCCTCGGGAACGCAGTGTAAACGACAGTACTCACTTATCTGTAGCCCACCACCTCTGCTACTGGCTAGGCTCACATAGTACCCCCGCCGGGATAATCCAGTCAAAAAGTAAATGTCCTCAATGTCTAAGGACAGTGTGTGGACCCCCACATGAAAAACCTGTTGATCAGGGTCCCACATGCGCACCAGGTACTCTAACAACCTGACTTGGGCCCTCATGCCCGGGATACGAAAGTACTTCAAGAGGCCACAATCTCTCAAAGCAACAATAGTAGGTGGATGATTTTTGTCCATTGCATTGTCTTCTTCATTTTCCCTTTCGTGCCATTCAAGCACCATTTTGATGGCCAATTATCTACATAAGGGACACAAAAAGAAGATTAGCAACCTTTTTCATGCTTTGGTGTTTTTTTTATTGGGTAAAAATTTAAAAAAAATTTGAGCTTTGCGGTTCTCGCAGGTGCCCTGTGTGCACAGTGAGAGAACCTCACAGGCTGCTCAAGGGTCACTTGCAAGAATGCCTCATTCTCGCAGGTCCTATATGGCCTGCCTGCGAGAATGACAGCGTGTAAGTAGTGCTCCACAAATCAACTTGGAAATGAAATTTTAACCAATGAAATTGCAAAATTAAACCATGAAAGTGTTAAGGACTAAGAGCCTACCTTACTGTTGTTGATGGTTCGCTGAATGGACGATCGTAGCTCTCACATTCTGACGCCGAACTGTGAGGGTAAAAGAGGGGTTTTTGAGCTCAAAATAGTGGAAAGGTAAAAATGATGTGGTAAAAAGAGTAGTTACTCCTTTTTATTTACTTTTACTATGTCATTTGGTTTTTTATGATTTTTTATCTATTAAACCCTAATCCCTAATGTCATTTTGAGTGAACCTTTTGCAGGTGTGATGATTTAGATGGTCAAATACAGGGATATGGACATGTTTTTCTTTGTCGTCGCGTGTTTTTGATTGTTTTTAGGGTTTTTGTATAAAACCTCGAGCGTGGTCTTTGTTCGTTCTTGCGCTAAAAAATATATGAGAACGTGATCGAGCATACTTTTATGACTTTTTCGGGCACAACAAGGTTATAAGAAAAAGGAACCCCCCTGGAGTCCTCTTTAAGCTCTTTTCAGACTCTCTAAACATGAAAAGATAGCCGAGCGATCTTGATATTTTCATGCTCGATAAAGTATTTGAAGTAAGCGTCTGGTGAGCGATAATTTATCTCTTTTTCGGTCTCGTCCAGACTATTTTATGAAAAAGGAAGTGAGAGAGTTCTCTTTTAAGTGTTTTTCCAGACTCTATAATCATGAAAAACCTTCGAGTTTTCTATCTCTGGACTCGTTAAACAAACATTGACAGACCCGCAATGGGACCGAACCACTCCTTCTTAGGGTTCGTTAAACATACTCTGAGGGACTCATCCGAAGGATGAGCTTACAATAACAAGCATATGTTATCCTTCTTAAGCTTGCGTAAGAATAAAGAGGTACTCGCCAGAAATGGTGGGGGAAATTTGGGAAAGGGATATGTTTTTCATCTTCATATTGATTGGCAGTAAGTGTCGCTCTTGAACATGACACCCCCTATTCGTCATTTGAAGCCGGTTTGGGAAATCCATTTGTCTCTCATTCGATTTGCTACAAGGTCATTCCCTGTGTCATCTTTGAGTCAATGCTACCAAATCATTGGTCGTGTCATTCATATGTTCAAAAGAAGTCCATCTGAAACCTATATTGAGTCAGCCATCTGTAGTTATCCATTCTCTCTGTGTCGGCCTTCCCTGTGTCCGATCCAATTTACATCATACTCTGTTTCACCTTCAAAATATGTTAATCATTTCATGTCATTTGATGGGGGATACATCAAGTCCCTCCTGTGATGAGTTTTGTTCCATCGAATTCAACTCATTATCCAGAATCAAGACTTAGAAATTCTTTGGTACCTTGGAGCTTGCATGCCTCAATGGCAGGTTTCCTCACTTTCGACAGTGGGTTTACATCATTGACCCCTAATCGAAAGATTCCATTGGATGTTCGAATTCAACTCATTCATTCACACTCGATGGATTGTACTAGAGTACCTTGGGAGTCATTGACATCAATGGTGATTTCCCTCTCACTTGTTAACGGTTTCATCAATGGCCGGTAATCAAGTGGTTTCTGCCATGTTTGACTTCAGTACATGTAATCACATGGCTAGATTCATACTTTGGGCAATGAGATTGAAGACCCTGATATCATCTCTTTTGTCTAGGTTGCGATGGAGTATGTATAATTTGTGACACATAGATCCACTATGTATGTCTCATGGCTATGTCATCTTAATTTGAAATTTCTCGCATAGATCCACAGTGTATTCCTGGTGGCTATGCTATATTTTGATGGCATGGATCCATAGTGTATGATTGGTGGCCATGACCCATGTCTACAATGTCATCATTCTATGATCTGAGTATGGGAATGCCTACCTCAAAATTAATATATATGATATTCTGCAGATGCTTGGTTGTTCGCAGGTTTCTGATTAGGTGTGCTCCTAGTTTCTGACACACACATGCAGCTTACAAATTCTTTCGGCTGTCACTGGTTCCAACCTCATACTTTGGGGGGCATTCTATTACCCATGATTTTGGTCTTCATGATAATGTATTGATGATGGTGTACTCAGGCTCTTCATAGGAATTTTCTCCCGAGAAAAGTTACTTTCATCTCTTCCAAGAAAACTCATTTTTGAAGAAGGTTCGCAGGCTGCTAGTATATTTGGGTGTGAGAAGGCCTGATTCTCGCAAGCTTCCTTAAGCCAGGGTGCGAACTTCTCACACTGTGTTGAACTGCTAGGGTGAGAACTCTTCCTAAAGCATGGAAAAAGATGGTTTATCGATGTTTCTAGAAGGATGGGTTGGCATTCGAATGGTTATCCTAGTACTAGATTCCCTGATATTTTGGGATCATTTTATCCAAGTAACTAATTCATTCTCTCCTATATATTGAGGGAATTGTCATGGAAAAGGTTAAGCAAGATTCGTTGGAGAATTGGTGAAAAGAATTGTGTGAAGGATTTAGCCTGAACAACAACTTGGAGACCCTAGCAAGTATACCAAAAGGATTTGATATTCTTCATACAAGGATTGAGCAAGTGTGTGTGTTGGAGCCAAGAGCCATCGAAAGGAAGTTTGCGACATCAAGGCTCAGGTTGTAATCTTTACTTTCCATTAATATGATACAGTGACATGTCCCTTTCCCATAAAGCTATTTCCACTTTATTGTGTAATTTATTGATCATACACATAGGTTGACTATTGAATATATTGTGCTATCTTCACTTTGGTTGGTTTGTGTTGTCTTGGTCTTGACTTCACGAGAGCGTCGGAGCAAAGAAGGAGCAACATAGACCCTAGGAAGCGATATAAAGGTATGTTGCTTGTTCCTTCCTACTAGTTGATTCAATGGTCAAAAATTAGGGAAAGAGTCATGTCCTGTCCTATTTTGTTCTAGATCCAGGTGGATCTAGGGAGATCAGTTAGTGTCTGCACCTACCGATTAGTCCGATAACAATGAGCCAAAAATCTTAAAATGAGAAACATTAGGTTTCTTACCAGTGAAAGCTTCTTCAGGTGTACTCATGCCAAGTACTCTATGAGGACAACGATTTTGCACATAAACCAAAGTGTTGCATGCTTCCACCCACAAATGCATTAGTAGGCCCTGATCATGCAACATCGCTCATGCTGCACCCACGATTGTTTTGTTCTTCCTCTCCGAGACCCCATTTTGTCATGGGTTATGAGGCGCTATGAGTTCTCTTCAAATTCCTTCTTTGCTGCAGAAGTCTTTGAATTCGTTAGAGATGTATTCTCCACCATTATTGCTCCTCAGAGAGTTAGAGCCTTCACTTGCTTCCCCGACTCTTTCTCCACCAATGATTTAAACTCACAGAACTTTGAGAATGTTTGATCCTTCTTCTGCATGAATAAGATCCAACATTTACGAGAAAATTCATCAACAAAAATAACATAATACTTATGTTTTGTTGTTGAAGCAACCGAGAATGGTCCACACACGTCTGTGTGAACTCTCTCCAGGATCATCGAAGCACTGTTCTCCTTTTCATGAAAGGTGTACTTTACATACTTCTCCATGGTGCAACCCTTTCACTGATCTAAATGAGAAAGTGTTCCCATTGGAATTCCAGTAGATATTTGTTGCATGATTTTCAAGGCTCCATGATGAATATGGCCCAATCGCCTGTGCCATAATTCGCCCTCATCCCGGCTCACCACTCTTCTTTCCTTGCCCATCATGGTAGCACAACCATCTACCCCCAACTTGTAGAGATTCTTAACTCAAATCCCTATCTTCTTGACTTGAATCGTTGTTTTATGTCGCAGGAAATATTTTCCATTGTTGAAAACAACGTCATAGCCTCTGTCCTCCAACATTGTGACTGAGACCAAGTTTTTCTTCAGACCTGGAACATGCATAAAATATTTCAATTGAAATGGTTTACCTGAATCCCTCTGAAAGGTAATGGTACCAATTCCAGTCGCACTGTATCATCCATCATCACCGATCTCTATATTCATTTTGATATCTTTCTCCTCCATGTCACTAAAAATCTCCTTATCTCCCGTTATGTGGAAGGAAGAGCCTCTATCCAAATACCACACCGATCCCAATGCACTTGATGCCATGTATGCGATCAAGGAGAAGTCAAGTTCAAATTGCGAGGCAAGGGCCTCACCAGCTGCAGCTCCAACAATATTCTTGTTCTTCTTCTTTTGTGGACAGTTAGTAGCGAGATGCTCATGTCCGTGATAGTGAAAACACTTCACTTTGGACAAATCTATATTCTTTCCTTTAGACTTGGATTTTGAATGGAATTTCTTCCCCTTAATTTTCCTTGCCTTGGAAGCCAAAGCAAAATCCTCTTCATCATCATGCTTTGATGAAGAGCCATCTCTGGTGTTCCACTTGAACTCCTCCTACACTAGATCTGACCATAGTCATTCCCAATCTGAAAATGTTTCCCTTCCATTGATAGAGTCTTGATAATTGTTCCAACTCTTGGGAAGTCCAAGGAGAGCCAAGATCACCAAATCATCATCAACGACTATTATTCCCAAACTCCCCAACTCATCTCGACATTGGACAAACTTTGTGAGTTATTTTGGAATGGAGTCGCCCTTCTCCGTCTTGATCTTCCTGAGTTTATCTTTGAGTGCCAATTTCCTATGGTCGTTGCTGTTTTGGAATAGATCCATCAAAGTCTTCCACATTTCATATGGTGTGACTTTCCCATCGAGGCTTGAGACAATGTGATCTCTTACTCCCTCCAACAAGATCCTCCATGCCTTTGCCACTTTCTTTTTCCATGCATCAATATTTGCATCGTCTGCAACATATGGCTTAGGAACATCTTTGTCAATGAATTCCTTCAAGCCATTGTCTTTGAGTACTGCCTCCATCCTGTCCTTCCAAGCAATGCAGTTCGAGCTGCCCTCAAGTGCATACTCTAACCTCAAGCCATTTAAATCCATTTCAATCTTGAATCAGTTGTAGCACCAAGAAATTATTTCTGCAAATTCAAATTTTATCCAGCCACAAACTCAGCTTCTGCGATCTCTTGCGCTCCGATACCATGTATAAATTTTAATACAAATTATCTATTGCCTGGATTCTCCTGATCTAACAATTATATGCCACTGTTAAATACATAATCGCTTCTACTAAAATTCTTGCAGAATTTAAAAATCATGATCGCCAATTGCAATATCAAGAAGAGAGATCAATCACACATAACACAGATGTTTTACCAGAAAAGCATAAAGATAAAAAACCCACTATGATATATTATGTATATATCATGTATCATGAAACAATATCATACAAAACTCTAATCCAAGAGCTCTCAGTACAATATACAATCCTCTCACACTATCATACAAAAATTGGCAAATGTGTAATATCCCTCGACCRAACCCAAATGCAAGTGTAATCCAAGTATATTTAAGCTAGTGAGTTGTTTAGATATAATTTTTGTAATACACCTTTCATGGCATGGTGCGCGCATATACTACACAATAAAGTGATGTAGTGTGCACATTTCTAGATACCGCACGCAGTAACTAAAGTGTGCGCAACCTTGAGGACAACAGATACCGCGCACAGTAACTAAAGTGCACACAATATTAAGGTCAACGAACCTTTATGTATATGATATGCATTATAGGCTGGTGAGCCAGTATTATAAGCCTGAATGCTTATGTTTTATAATTAGGCCAGAGCACCTAGATGTTAAAGGCCAGTGTGTCTATTTTGTATATGTCTCATGATTAATATAAAATACATCACTGTGCGCAGACCGACCACAATAAAAGAGAAGGGGGAATAGATTCCACCAATTAGGGAAAGGGAGGGCCAAAAACTAAGGAAAGGGATAAGTGAGAGAGCTTAAGNAGAAAAGCATAAAGCTAAAAACCCCACTATGATATATTATGTATATATCATGTATCATGAAACAATATCATACAAAACTCTAATCCAAGAGCTCTCAGTACAATATACAATCCTCTCACACTATCATACAAAAATTGGCAAATGTGTAATATCCCTCGACCAAACCCAAATGCAAGTGTAATCCAAGTATATTTAAGCTAGTGAGTTGTTTAGATATAATTTTTGTAATACACCTTTCATGGCATGGTGCACGCATATACTGCACAATAAAGTGATGTAGTGTGCACATTTCTAGATACCGCACGCAGTAACTAAAGTGTGCGCAACCTTGAGGACAACAGATACCGCGCACAGTAACTAAAGTGCACGCAATATTAAGGTCAACGAACCTTTATGTATATGATATGCATTATAGGCTGGTGAGCCAGTATTATAAGCCTGAATTCTTATGTTTTATAATTAGGCCAGAGCACCTAGATGTTAAAGGCCAGTGTGTCTATTTTGTATATGTCTCATGATTAATATAAAATACATCACTGTGCACAGACCGACCACAATAAAAGAGAAGGGGGAATAGATTCCACCAATTAGGGAAAGGGAGGGCCAAAAACTAAGGAAAGGGATAAGTGAGAGAGCTTAAGCCAAAAAGGAATATTAAATTAATATTTATTAGAACATAAAGTATGGATAATTATTTTATCCTAAGTCCTAAAGAACGGGACAACTGTATCAGAGCAGCTTCCAACATGACAAGTGTCAAGTTGGAGACATGCATACTTATTGCCGAGAATTAGTGCCTTTTAGGGATCTTACCATTTTTCTTTGGACCAGAGAACCATTATTGGGGGGGAATACATTCCGTTAGTCAGGGAGCTATCCTCTTACCTTCCTATCACTGTACATGAACTTGTTTTCATGGCCATTTTCCTGTTGGTGTACCGGTCATCTTGGGAGTGGGATTGAAGAGCTGGGTATTCAGGCCCGTGAGCAATTCTCTGAGTGAGAGAATTGTTGGGGATCGATTTCTTGAAGGTGATAAACTACAGCTACAATGCTCAGGGACTTCTGGTCCAACCTGTTGCTGAAGTCCTGGAAGGGAAGTGGAGCAACCGAAAGACTGTTGAGTAGAGAAGGGGCACACTTCCTTGGGTGGGATAGGCATGTGGGGAATAAGAGGTTGTAGGCTGTCGATTGAGTGAGCACCTGAGATGGAGTCTTTCCTTTTGACTGTGAACCCTTAGCCTGGTTAGGAACCCCTTACCCAGGTGGAGTCTACTCCCAGCTCAGGGGTGATTCACTGTTGAGAGTGATGAACAATGTAGTCTAAGGCTGGGAGATTTGTGGACGATCTGCACGTAGTTGGTGACATTCTTACCAAGATAAGTATCGGTTCTGTGATGAATTTACATGCTACATTGTCATTTGTGTTAATTTATGGGATTTATTGCATGTGTGAGCATATATGTCTGTATGTTTAAGGGTATACCTCTGTGTACGATGCATGTTTGTGATTAATGATAATACAGCCTGAAAATCATATATTTACAAAATGCAACTGTTTGTTTATGTTTTATATGTGAATCTTTCGCTAGAGYGTTTTATGTATATGTTTAATTGCATGCAGTTCAGTATGTATGTATGCMTGTGTGTGTRTATATGTATTTTAAAAGAAAAATTATGTGACATACCTCAGTTGGATACTGGGTTGTTACCATATGTRGTCAGAACTAAGTTAAGTGTTTGAGTAGTGACGTTCCCTRGCCTGTTGGTGACCGGGGAGGTACGTCATAGTATGGTATCAGAGCATTAGTTTTCAACACTGAGGTTGAATGGGGAAAACAAGTMGAATGGAGACAMGATTACAGTATGGTATCAATTATAWTATATAGTATATTTGCGTTCATGGAAATTGAACCACCACACGGAAGAATAATATGTAGGGATGCACACGCTAAATTTAGCATTGCRCGTAGTGAATACACATAGTAAGGGTGCACGTGGTGCATGCGGTATGGTAAGGCACAGTGAAGTTTGATTGGTGCGCACAAAGTATGAGTATGGGTTGTATCGCTACAGTAYAGGAAAGGGTGCACGTAGGTGATTGTGCGCGGTAGAGACAGAGTATTCGATGGGGCATCAGAGTATTGCACGCGGTGAGGCATATTGAACTTATCACAGTGACATACATAGAGCGAAATGCATGTGGAATATCTGAGTACGATACAGAAATAGTGGACAGTGAATATTGGTGTGCAACATAGAAGTAGTACACGCAAGTTATTGGCGCGACGAAGAGGAAATGTATAGCATATATAGGTGCATAGAAGCATGAAATTACCTTATAAAGTTGCTTTGCATGATAAATAAAGGTATACAAGTTGAATTTTATGCATGCAAAATCGTCTGAAAGGCTAATTAAGATGACGAAACTGAGTTTAACAGAAAATTTACATAGTATTCAAAGAAAGAGGAATACACAACTACATTGAAGTATTATTTAAAATGAGTCAAGCGAGTGAGATGAATTCTGAGTTTTATTTAGACAGTTGAAAGTGAAATATAAGTTACAAGAAGATGCATAATATTAAAGGAAACAAGATTCATATCACCATTAGTTGGAATCTTGTCCTAAGAAGTACAAAATCGACTACTGCGCTTATATATTCATTTAAAATATGAAATTACAAAAGGGGATGATTCAAAATAGTAGTTTCCCTATTTAAAGAGACCGTACAAGAACATGTCTATCATCTCTAGAGATTCCTTACCTCTTCTACCATCTGTCCAAAAATCGTTGAAATATACTCAATTTGGACACAAAGAAATTACAGTCAACAAGATGAGAGCAGAGGGATGAATGTCCATTTGGACATTGAAGGAAAAAACTCCAATGGACATGGAGAGGAAAGGGATGAAAACCTGAATATGGTAGAGACCATTAAAAATTTACAAAAGGATGTCCAAAGCCATAAAAATGATAATGAAAGGCTTATGAGAGCCAAAGAGTAGCAGTATGACTTCAACATGAAGTTATTACAAAGTCTAAACATAATAGAAAAGAATTTGGAAAAATAAAGTGACTCAAGCAAATCTAGAAGTCACAAACCTTCAGATGAGAAAAAGAAGTTAGGAAATGTTAGTAGACACCACCATCACTCTCTGAAGCATTCCAATAAAAGAGAAGGTAGCAACACAAGTCCATCTCCTGTAAGACAGCGTAAGAGGTCTGGGGTGGATGAACTATGAGGAGAAATGAACGAAATCAAGCCTCCTACATTTGATGGTGAGCACAAGAAGGATGAAGATGCAGAAACATGGTTGCTGGGCATGAGAAAGCATTTTCAGTTACACAATTATTCTTCTCATGTAGAGGGTAGAATTGGCATCTATCAACTCAAAGGAAAGGCATCCATGTGGTGGGATCAACTTGTGTACTTACAACAAATTAAAGAGAAGAGCATTACTTGGAGGGAATTTAAGAGGTATTTTGAGAAGAAATACTTGACTAAGAGATATTATGACAAGAAAATGAAAGAGTTCTTTGAACTCAAGCTCGGAAGCATGACCATAGATGAACATGAAAGAAGATTCCTAGAACTACTGAAGTACGTCTCCTTCATCAAGGATGAGACAATTAAAATTCAAAGGTATTTGAGTGGATTGTCAGCGTTCATCAGTGAAAAAATATAGTATGATGATCCAAAGACATTGGAAGAGACCATAAGGCGAGCTAAATGTCTATATGATCAGCAAAAAGCAAGGCCAACTTTCCAAAAATATTGGGAAGACAAAAATAAGTTCAAGGTGGATCAGAGGAAGAAAGGATTCAAACCACCATTCTTCCGAAATAGTCCACAGGGACCACAAACTCCTAAAGAGCCCAAAATTATAGAGGCAGAAGGCCAAAGGCCAAGGAAACCACCTATTCAATGTTGGGTTGTAAAGGAGATCATAGATTCAGAGATTGTCCTCACAGAGGTGAAAAAGAAAGGATTGTTTATAATGTACATCAAGTTGAAACAGTGGGGGACATTGGTAGAAATGTGCCAAGGATCTATGCAGCCTTGGATAGCAAGAAAGAAAAATATCAGTCACACATGATTGAAGTGAAAGGTATGATTAACAACCAAACCATTGCTATTTTAATGGATTCAGGAGCTAGTCATAGTTATATAGATCCTAATATGGTAGAAAGTTTTCAATTTCCAAGAAGAAAGCATAGAAAACCATGGTTGGTACAGTTGGCTACTGGAGCCAAAAGAAAGGTTAATGAG
>JASDQU010013892.1:198858-239726 GCA_032191745.1 Picea mariana | reverse complement strand
TTACCTTTCAATTTCTTCTCGAACTTGAATGGATTCTTATATTTTCTCGCATGCTTACCCTTACTAGCGTATAGATGTGTAGATTGTACTGACACCTTTATCTATGTTAATAGGGATAAACATTAAAATAGTGTGACGAAGATATGAGTGCATTCCACCAATATATTTTACAATCATTTCATGAGTATACAACGGAATCCCTAGTGACAATTCCTTATTTTTGAATTCCTATGTATATGTCTGACTATTCAGACCTTTACAGTGTCTTATATGCTGCCATTTGATCATTGTCATTTGTGTATGTGCCAATGGATAGAATTGTTTCCTTATAGCCTTAGTAAACTTATCCTAGGAAGAGATTACTTTCCCTTTTGAACAAGATCAACTTGAATCTTACTCTCCCACCATATTAAGGAAGTGCCACTTAATTGAAGAGAAACTAATGGTATCTTTGCAGCCTCATCCATAATCTTTTGAACCCTACAATATAGCTCTATTGGCTTGATCGAGTTGTCCAATTTCTCAGCATTCAATTCTACATCATAGGTCGGAAATTCGAACTTGATGTCCAATTTTAGTAATGGCATATTATGGTCATCCTTCTTAGAGGACTTCTTTTGATGAGAGGAATGTTTACTCGCTTTAGAAGAAACTGATGATGATAGTGGTGGTGGTGGTGAATGGGGATCTAAATGTCCACCACCTTCACCTCCTCCTTCTCCTTTTACCGAAGATTCTTCACTTACAGGATTTTGAATTCTTTATTCTAACTCATCTATTGTTTATTTTAATAATTGAAGCATAGCTTTGATATATTCACGACTCATGGGTTCTTCTTCTTCTTCTTCCCTTTCAGAATCCATCTTATGTCTTTGAGATCTCTTTCCAATCTCAAACTTATAACATGCAAGTTTTCCTTTACTAAGTTCGAGTTTGGCTCCTGTAAGCATTCACTTGCAAATACTTGTCAAACATGCTCTGATACCAACTTGATCTGGAAAATCCTTAGATGATTATTAATATTTTAATACATAAAAATTATCTACTTGATCTTCGAAGTAAAATGATTGCTTGACTGTATGCAAATTAATGTGAAGAACTTATCTAACCAAATCCACTTAATGATAAAATAACTTGTAAATAATTAAGCTTAAAATGAAGAAAAATAATGAAATCACATACACAAGCTGGAAAATGGAGTTCAACCAATTTGGGTTACCTCTCCAAGTCCTCTTCCAGTAGAGACCTTATTTTATTAATTCTCAAATACTTGTGTTTTACAATAACCTTTTTACATGTTGATCAAATGTAGAAACAGAGTGCACTATTATTCCTGGAAAAAAATCATGCAAAATGAGTATAAAATTCTTGAAATTTCATCAAGGTACCATTTGGCATGCTTTACGGTGTATCCTCACAAATTTGGTACCCTTGGGCACAAGTTACTAGACTAAACTCTACAAAAATGTTGTGTACAATCTAGATCTATGCACCCATTAAATAGGGTCCAGGCTCTTAACCATTTCCCGGAATTCATGGTAGGATTTAAATGAAAGTTAGGGGGCGGTTATGACAAGCCCCACTCCTTTGGCATGTTGGTTAAAATGTTATAACAAATAGGGGGAGGTCATGGGTTCCAACCCGCGAACCTCTCATCTTTTTATAGTATTTTTAAACCATATGTTGGTTATATGGTTATAGTATAATCATATACTATATTTAAAACTCGTCACATTGGTTGAGTCGTTCTGTGATTAGGTGTTTTGATTGGTGATTACATGGTATACAATGAACCAAGGGATAGGGTCGGGGGCTTAGGCCCTTAGCCCTTTGGCCTCCCGTTTAAACCTTAATTCAAATATAAATATATTTGTTGACATATAGTGTTAAGAAACACTATGAGGGTGCGATGGTATGGGAGCCTTGTTAAGGTTTATGGAGGTTATGGAGGTCGTAGGTTCGACCCCTTTTGATTGGTGATTACATGGTATACAATGAACCAATGGATAGGGTCGAGGGCTTAGGCCCTTAGCCCTTTGGCCGCCAATTTAAACCTTAATTCAAATTCAAATATATTTGTTGACATATAGTGTTGAGAAAAACTATGAGGGTGCGATGATATGGGAGCCTTGTTAAGATTTATGGAGGTTATGGAGGTCATAGGTTTGACCCATGTCGACTCCGTAATTTTTAATAAACCATGCCATTATAGGCCAATGAGAGGTCACCACATGGTGGCCTCTCATTACCTCACCATTGCCATGTGTCATCATAGGAGTGGACCACTTATGTGCCACTTGTCAACCTGTAATTGGACCGCTTGGATTGTACCTTGCCTATTCAACTGCAAACAATCATGTGCCATGCGTCACCCTTGCGTTGGTGACACATGTCACCCTTTTTTTCCCATGTGGACTTTGACCTTTGACCTGGTTTCACTGGAACTTTGGTTGCTCATAAATTTTGTATACGAACTCCATTTGGGGAAATTTTTACATCATTGGAAAGCCATCGTTGAACTCTATGCACTGATGGAATTTTCGAGAGAATTTGGGATAATCGAATTTTGAGCATTTTTTAACCATTCTGGACCTCTGTGGATGTTATGGATCCTCCTGGACCTCTATGAGCATTCCTAGATCCTCCAGGATCATCAAGTGCTAGAAGTGGCGAGTTCTAAGAGTTATGATTTTGTGGTTGTGGAAATGTGCATCAAAGTGTAAGAAATCTTATGCATTGTATGTTATATGCCAGGAAAAATTAGATATCAATTGTTATTTTGTGTTTCCATGTTGTCGACTTGTGTTTTTCATCTTGTTTTACAGTTGATTGATGCTATGGAGATGGTGTAGGTATAAAGTTAGGGAACGATGCATTATTTTGCATGTGTTATAGAGCAATGTTGTTTTTGGGTTGGTGCATTGCATTGTGTTGCATTTGTTTTGTTTTTTGTTGGGGGTTTGATTATAGTATAGACAGATATAGTTCAAAAAATGGGTATTCTTTAGTTTACTCGAAGTATTTTTCTATGAACATATAGCGGCACTCGATGCAACTATGCTTTGTGCATCTCGATAGTGGCAGATGAGTATCACTGACACAAGCAATGTTGTATATTTTCAATGCTTGTGCGAAGAATTCATCCCAGGCAGTTTCATGTTGTCGGCTTGTATGTTTCATCTTGTTTCACAGTTGATTGATGTTATGGAGATAGTGCAGGTATAAAGTTAGGGAGAAATGCATTATTTTACATGTGTTGTATAGAAATGTTCTTTTTAGGTTGGTGCATTGCACTATGTTCCATTTGTTTTCTTTTTGTTGGGGGGTTTGATTATAGTATAGGAAGATATAGTTTAAAAAGACAAGAATTTTGCAGTTTTCCTAGAGGCTTTTGCTATGGATATATGGAGACACTTTGCATGACTATGTCTTGTGCATATCGGCAGTGGAAGATTTGTATCATTGACACAGCTAGTGCTTTTTATTTTCAATACTTGTGCGGAGAATTCATGCCAGTTATGGTCATGTTGTTTTGTGCATCTGCATGGTGAATTGTGATATCAGATGTAATTTGGATGGTATTCCAATGATTTGTCATAGGTTTATTTTGACGAATTTGAAAGAAAAAGGAATCCATTTAGATATTTTGTGTTTTGCGAGACACATAGTTGTGCAGGGGGTGAAGATATGGATATTAAAAAACATGTGTTTAGCCTCAAAAGTGGGAAAGTAAAAAGGCTCATGACAAGTAGATTGTTCAAATACTAGCTCACATAACTAGATTGTGACAAGGAAAAGAGCAGGATGCAAATTTGTTAAAATGTCTTTTACACATATTAGATACTTTTTGAAGAGAAATAGATATAATAAAAAACCATTGAGAATTTTACGAATAGACAACACATTTGTTTGGAACTACTTCTAGATGCATCGTGTTTTCTCCTAAATCGAAGAAAAACAATTTATTATAAATCAGTGATCTATTTTGCAAATCACATCGCTTGTGACAATGACAGATGTGGAAATATTGGAAATGTTGAGGTGTGGGAGGGTGACCTGTGCAAGTTCTCATCACAAGGCTTAGAAACAAACCAGCTTAAGTACACCAAGTATAGTTCTGTGGGGTGCACGAGGATTGTATAATTTTGATGATCGCATTGAGAATTCATGCAACTTATGTTCTAGCATTGTTAGATTTGGTTGCATAGCGACTTGTGCAATTAATAGAGAAATTTCATTATCACTTCCACATAGGTGTATGCTACATAGAGTTGGTACTTTTTATATTTATCACTTGGTATATATTCAAATTTTGTGTGGAAAACTTATATGCCTTCCCTTTCTGCATTGTCGCATTTTCGCATCTGGCATCGTGTTTGATAGATTGTGCTCTATGCATAGTGTAGTTACTTGGTTTCACTCATATTTGCATTGGAATTGGTGTAGTTTTTAAGAAAACCAATTCTCTCTTATTAGTTGTATTGTTGGATCAAATGATTGAATGAGACATTATTGATGTGCATCATCTATTTTTTTTTTCTTGCATATTGTCCAAAGATAAATGGGTTGCAGATATGTCATTGCATCAGTGCCAATAGTAGGATTGACATTGACCAAAATTTATTTTACACGCATATCAACTACCTTTCAAATAGCAATAACAATAATAATAAATCATCAAGCAGTGTACATATAAGCAACACAATTGCTTTGTAGTGCTTCTAGATGGGTGTCGTTTCCTCCTAAATCAGAGAAAATCAATTTATGATAAATCAAGAATCTATATTGAAAACTATGTCACTTGTCACACTTAGCGAGGCAGAACTATTGGAAATGTAGAAGTGTGGAAGTGTAGCAATGTGGGAGAGTGATCAGTGCAGGTTCTCTGCACAAGGCTTAAAAAATATTATGTCTTAAGTGCACTAAGTATAGCTATGAACATATTGCAATGATTTCTAGCATAGATTGGAAGTGGTAGAGGAATATGGCTAGAAAAACCAACACTGTTTATTTTCACTGGTTATGTAAAGAATTCATGTCGATTATTATTGTGTAGTTTGGAACTTGCTTTTGCAAAATCTCTATCCAACATCGAAAGTGGACAAGTAAAAGTTCTTTTGACTAACAAATTATTGAAAGACAAATAGATTACAAAACTGGAATTAGGCCAAATCCAAGAGAAATATTCCAATTAGTTAAAATGTATTTTAGACATATATCAACTACCTTTCAAATAGGAATAAGCATAATCAAAAACCATCGAGGTGTACAAGTAAGCATTGCATTTTCTTGGCATTGTTTCTAGCTACGTGGCATTTCTTCTAAAAGGGGGGGGAATGAATTTATCATAGATTAGTGACCTAATTTGTGAATTGAGTCACTTGTCACAATGATGGATGCAGGAGTATTGGAAATGTGGAATTGTGGAAGTATAGCGAGGCATGAGGATGTTCGATGTAGGTTCTCTGCACAATGCTTGAAAATAGAGGGTCGGGTCTTTAGTACACCAAGTATAGCTTTGAAATATGGGGATTCAAAATAGATTGAGCAAATGTTTTTTATATTTTTCAGTTCTTGTGCAGGATTCTAGAGTTTGGAGCCTTGTGCGGAGAATTTATGTCACTTATGGTTTCACATTTGCAAAGTTGGTTGCATAGATGCTTGTATGATTGGTAGAGCGATGTCATCAATACTTATGCATAGGTGTATAATGCATAGAGGGGATTCTGTGTCTATTTATCACTTGGTATATATTCAAATATTGTACGAATAATGGTTTTGTCTTTTCTTACCGCACTGTCGCAGTTTTTCATTATGCATCATGTTTGATAGTGTGTGCTCTGTGCATAATAAAGTTACTTGGTTTATTCAATTTATCATTGGCATTTGCTTTGCAGTGGTTCTAGATGCATGGCATTTTCTGGTATATCATATAAAATTGATTTACCATAAATCAATAAGCTATATCTCAAATTACATCGCTTGTCACAATCATGGATGCAAATCTATTAGAAGAGCAGAGGCACAAAAGTGTAGCAATGTGACAGGATGTCTTGTACATGTTCACCACACAAGGCTTAAAAACAGATAGTCTTAGGTAGACCAAGTATAGGTATGAACATGTGACGTCACTCAATGTAGGAATGTCTTGGGAACTTTGGCAATGGCAGAGGAATATTTCTAGCACAACCATTACTATATTTTCAATGTTTGTGCACATAATTCATGCCACTTATTATTGTGCATTTTCTCACTAGTTTTTGTAAAATATTCATCCAACTTCAAAAGTAGGGAAGTAAGAATGATTTTGACTGGAAAAGTATCCAATACAAATAGATCACAGACCTGAAATTACCTAAAAACCAACAACAAGATGTGAGTATACTAAACTATGTTTTACACATATATTGGTTAGATCATCGAGTAGTTTATAGATAAGCAACACATTTTCTTCGCGTTGCTTCTAGATGTGTTTCCTTTCCTCCTATTGTGTGACCTTTAATGATAGTGTGTGCTATATGCATATTAAAATTACTTGGTTTTATTTAAAATTGCATTGGCATTGGTGTGGTGTTTAGGCAAAACCAGTTCTCTTTTATTAGTTGTGTTGTTGGATCAAATGGTTGAATGAAAAGAATTTACTACTTCATTGTTATTTTTATTTTTTAGAGGTGGGTTAAATTGGTCAAGAGTTATCTCAGAAAATATGTATATGGACAAAGAATCAAAGATAAACAAAGACAAAAACAAGGAAGCCAGATCATTAGTATCCACTACAGTTGGAGATTTGGGCAACGCCCATAGGATACATGCAGCGGTGAACAATCACTAGGCCAAGCACCAGTCCATTGTGCTTCAGACATCGGGTACACTCGCTGACAAAATTTTTATCATTTTAATAGATCCAGGTGCTACTGAGAGATTTATCTCTAGTGCAGCACTAAAGAGAATTAAGGTAAGGGTAGTCGAGCAGGACAAGTTCAGATACGTAGAAATGGCATCGGGTGCCAAATAGAAGGTTGGAGGAAAGGTTACAGAATGTAGCATTAACTTGGGATATTTTGTAATGAAGGTCAACCTATATGTCACGATCTCAGGATCTTATGACATAGTGATTGGTATGGATTGGTTGGAATTGCATGATGCGATACTTAACTCTAAAACGAAATGGTTAAGTTTGATAGATGATTTGGGGCATAATAGAGTGATTGTAGGAAGAAACCAGGCATATGGAAAAGGAAAAGGTGGGTTAAATTGATCAAGATCTATCTCATAAACTATGTATATGGAAAAGGAATCAAAGATAAACAAAGACAAAAACAAGGTATGTTATTTCGAGATTGATATATAGATAGATAGATAGATAGATATTATGAGTTATTGGATGCCATAGCCATAGCTTGAGCATCATCTAGTTGACAAAAACTAAGCTGAACAAAAGCATGCTTTCATATTCTTATTACATATTTAGGAAGTTCTTGTTTAGTAAATTTGACGTTTTTCGCAGTAGCTAATGAAACTTGTCATTTTTCATTTGGGGATTTTATAAAAGTGCATTTAAAACAAACTAAATTTAAAAATGAAAAGTTCATGGTGTAAAATTAGACTAAATCAACAATTATTTATGCGTTGGATCAAGAAATTACATGGGGCATTGCAACTAGTTGATATAGCAGATATTCTGGTTGCGGAGAAAATAAAATATCGACAATTTGCATTGTGTTTGCATCTCACTTCCATCGATCTACATTGTTGGTTGACTTGTTCAATGTGCATTGCATCGAAAAAATTATCTGTGTTAAAAAGAGAAACATGGTAAAGAAAGAAACATGGAACAAGAGTTGCAGAGGTGTGTTTTTCTAGTTTCATTGGTGCAGTATTCATTTTTTGTTCCTTAACATTGTGTATTTCACATGATTTTGACATAAGGGTTTATTTGCATGTTCATTGAGTTTGGTTTACTACTTTCACATGGAAATGAAATAGATCAATTGTGGGAGAGAAATAAGTGACAAGTAATGCAAGAGAAGAAACTGAAGAAAAATGTCTCAAGAGAAAGTATGCCTATAACAATTAGACAAGCAACAACCTTTTTTTTGGTAACTTAAATGCAGATGCAACAATATATATCGATATTGCATAATAATGTGTATAATTGAAAGTGCATATTGCATCTATGGCTATCATGTCAGTAGTGAGTTGGACATCCATTGTTTTTCAATATTTGATGTCCACAACTACAAGTTATGTGCATTTTGAATGTTTTGTGGCAAATTGAACAAATTATCATGAGAGACTATATGGGAATTACATAGATTGGCCATCCCTTTGTCATATGTAGATGGAAAATGTATTGGATGGAAGTGCATTGACAAAGTAAAAAACATATAGCATTGAAATAGATAACCATTGAATTGAGAAAAGAGATACTAGATTGCAAAACAGAATCAGAATTTGGATTATTTTCATTTGAAAATACCGATATGTACGAAGGTAGACTAGTGCATTTCATATAACTGTGCTATGTACTTTTCTCATTGGAGCTATGGTTGCATGGCTATGGGCCATGGATTATGTTTTGTTAATATGTATTTTCCCTATTATTTAACGCTTATTTGTTAAAACCATCACTTCATGCAGTTGGTGATATAATGTAGAAAGAAGAGAAAGTGCTCGGACAATCTTGACATCTGGTGCATGATGGTTTGTTTCTCTAGAAATTGCAATTTGTTGCATACTTCTAGCACTAATATTTGGTACTTAGCAAGTTTTAAAAGCTATTGAATTGTTGGTGCTCCGATCATGTCATGTTGGGAGATCAGAAAGATGGTATGTTGAATTGTGTGTGTTGTGAATGTGGTTGGGCGGGATACCCACACATTGCTTGAGTAAGTGAAAAATATATATCTGGGTTGTTGTTGCAGTACTAGACAACTTTTGGAATGACTAAGGTCATCTCGAGGAGCATCTTGATTGGGTGTGCATTTTTCCGAGATAATGATGTCTTTCTGCTTTGGATTTTTCTGGACAGACAAAGCATGGGTGTGCTTCATCCTATATTCTAGAAATTGAAGCAGTAGTTGATCCAAGTCCTGCAGCTAGAAATTTTTCCACTTACTCAAGAACTTGAAAATTGCATGGATGGAGTGATTTTTGTAATAGATAGGCCCAAAGTCATCCTCTTGTCTGGATCCTCTTAGTTTATGGCCAAGAAGAGGAGGACAACTATAACCGATGGAGGGGGGAGTCCGTAGAATGCATCTACTAGGTTCAACAAAGGTGTTGATCCATGGAAATAAGCACAACAAATGTTGACAGAGAGATCCAGTGAACCGTAGGATCTTTGAAGCATAGTTCAAGCAACTGTCTGGCAAGGCTAGGAATTTTGATCATCGACTATACGCTTGGTCTCCCCTTCCCAGCAGTTTCCTTCTCAGTGCAAATCAACGTGACAATGAGACTTCGGGACCGCAAATGATCTGCATGAATTGTTGCCTATAGTAAATTACATGTTTGCTAAGATAAGTCATGGATATAGGGACTTTGCAGTTGAAGTATGATTTCTGGAATAAATAGACCTGGTAACTGGGTGGTTGGTAGAATTTCTCAATTGATATTTAATGGGAGTTATATCTGTGGATAAATGTGAACTGGATGGAAATACTATGGCACTGGCAAGTGGTATAAATAGTTCAAAAGATAGCCAAAAATTGTCACGGTGATGTTCCTATTTTTGGGTTGTCTCTATGTGTCGGTGTTCTTGTACTATTATGTTGCAATTCAGATCTAGGTTCCCTTGATCCTGTATGCAGTTCCAATGATTCACCGTACTCCTGGTGGCCTTTGTCCGCTATCAGATGATAACTATTTGGGTGTCTCGTACATGTGTGATATGGCTATATCATATTGCTTGACGCTTCGATAGTGCAAAATGTCATGTAGTGCTTGTGTTTCCTATGTGAGAGTGTCGACGTTTCCAGTGTCCTATGTACTTCCCATGACTTCATGTGTAATCTGATATCTGCAAATCTCCTAACCTATTAGGTTTTCTTGTAAATGGCTACGTAAAGAAGCTTTTGACAAGTTTTTTGAGAGATGGTTACATCTTGAGTTAGTGCATCATTTGCATAGGTGATGTGCACAACCTCAATACTAGTCATCAATTTACAGTACTTGTCATCTGGAAGCTTCCTCCAAGTTAATTTCCATGTCATATTGTTCAAGTTTAGCAAGGAAATTTTTGCATGGACTTTCTCTAAATTGTCTCTTAAGAAAGATTGTTACTAGAATACGTGATGCATATGCTATTCGCAAAACAATGTTATTTTCTTTTTCTATCTACTATAGGTTTGTCTCTTTAAATGCATTTTGATAAACCTGAAAGTTATCAATAATAAATTACCGAGGTCATATTTCTTTAAGTCCAGATGCATAGGGTGTATTTATTAGCATGTTCTTTCCATACCTGAGTAAGTCACGGAATACAGGAAATGATTAATAGAAAGCATTGTGTATTTACTAACATATGATTTATGGACATGAGTTGGTAACGGAATATGGGGAGTATTTAATAGAAAGCATTAGAAAGTTGATAGACAACCACAACATTTACTTCATGAAATTTATAATTAGCCTTTGTTTTTCGGAAACAAAACTGTCATAAATCAGAGTGCATGGTTGGTAGAGTTCCATAGTGTCATGCAATCATTGTTTTGTTGATTGCTAATTTTTGTTGCATTTCAATTACTAGATCTAGCTCGAAGTGTTGTGAAAATTCATATAGATCTTCTAGCAAAAAAGTACAAGTTTGTCACAGAGGACAGTGTTATGTGTCAATGTTCATAACAAAGTTGGTTACACTTGGAAAATCTTTTTCCTTTGTAAGCATTTTGGTAGTTTAATATTGTACACTTGAATAACAATTTTTCAATGTTATGTGCCATACGCAAAAAAAAAAGAAATACATCCATATGTCAAATTAAACATAGTATAAAATATATTTTATGTGTTATGCGTTCATGTATTTGTTGTTGCAATCAGAAGAAGTTGGAAAATCTAGGGACGTATTAGTATTGGTGCATCACATACTCCCAACAACAAAGCCACAAGTGAATTCCTATAAGTTTTTTTGTTTGCACATTACGATAGCATGACGAGCTAATAGCGTCGGGTGCTTATGCAATTTGCAAATTTCTATATTCATATTAGGCAGAATAGGTATACCTGGAATTGAAGAAATCAATGTTGGGGACACAAGTGTGACAAGGACCAGTGAATCAACTATTCATGCATGGCATGACCAATTGGAAAGGTATATATATAAAAGTGTGCATTTTGCAGTTGGTTAATAAATACAGTGAAATTGTTTTTATATTTATTATTTTCCGCAATTTCTATTCCATGATGCATGTTTGCAACTTTGAATAGTGTCTCAATAGAAGACTTGAACAGTCATAGAACCGGGGAGGTATTTATTGGAGACATGATGGTTGTTTACAACACATATTTGGATAAATCAAATAGATCATGAAAAATCTTGTCTATTGAGATGGCATATGAAAATGGCATAATGACAGTTACATTGATTGTTCCTGCACACCTCATTGAAAGACATGAGCAAAAGATTGTTCCCAAGGCTGGAATATCTATTACAAATTTTAAAGTTCTACCAGAATGTGTCTATGAAAGTGGTGATTGTGATCGTGTTATATTAATACTTGAATCAAATATCATCCATACAATGTTTCCAACCTACAAAGAATACAATTCCATACCAGACAAAACAATCAAGCAATTTGCAAGTAATACAAACATGTATCGAATCAACATTATTGGAGCTATCGTAACGTTGGATAGGAAATTTGGATCACAGTATAGTTTGCATATAAAAGAGAGAAACATAGAGGATGAAAAAACAATGGTATCCTTTTTCGTTGTCAATTAGTTTTTTTTTATATGTTGTTATATCTATTGGAATACTAAGAGCGGGGGTGAATCAGTATGAGCACAATTAGTACTTTTAATCACAATATAAAACCTCCAATAAATATCATGATCATTCAATATATCATCAACACCATAATTCAATGCATAGACATCATATAAACACAGTACACTAGAATTTTACGTGGAAACCCAATGCGAGAGAAAACCACGGAATGCTTTTCTTATTTATAAAGAGTACATTCATTGGAAGCACTAACTTCCTATTTCTCTAGCTGCAACTGGAAGGAGGCTCAACCCCCTATTCATAGGTTGCAACCTAAAGGAAACTCCAACTCCCTAATTTACTGGATCCAATCAGAAGGAGGCTACAACCCCCTTTCCTTGCCCCGTCCAACCACCTTGAAATATAAATGTGGACAAATATGTCACTACCTTTGTCGTTGTAATTGATAACCTTTTGTTGTTGTTGTTTCTGATACTTTTGTTGCTACTACTGATTTTGATATCTAATCAAAACTACAACCGCACATACCTCATACCAAGATCCACAAGAGAGTTCTCCAAATCATTTTTTTATGAATCACTAAGACATATGTGTTCTTGATCTCTTCAGAATACACACCCTAACATACATAAGATGACATAACTTCAACCTATATCTGACCTGAGTTTTAGATCTCAAATATTCAACAACTTTTCTTCACAGGTAAGCGACCCTTACACAATCTACTCACGGATGTTTGCACTTTTCCTCAATGTAGCCTACATATGTTTATGCTTTTCCTCACAAAACCCAAGGATTTATGCAAGTAGCATGTGTCTATAAATTTTTCTCCATACGCTCGGCTCCTGCAAACTTATTCCTTCACTGGACTTCACTGACTTCCTCTCACTACCTCAGATATACCAATATGTATTAACCAGAATTGAATTTCCAATTAACTATTCTCTGTGTTTTAATGAGGATCTCATGATGACATGCAACTCACATAGGATCTCATGATGACATGAAACTCACATGCAACCTGCTAACTTTTGTTTACAGTTACTTTAACATGCAACTAGCATGTAGCTTGTTAAATTTTGTTTACAGCTACTTTACCTTGACATGAAACTGGTTATATTATGTTTACATTTACTTTAACATGCAACGGACATGTGGCTTGTTAACTTATGTTTACAACTAATTTACCTTTACATGCAACTTGTTAACTTTTTGTTCAAGGGTTGACATCAATGACAACCAATATTTCAACAATTCAATGACAACCAATATTTCAACAACTAATCTTTCAACAATAACTTAGGTGTAGCCATATAAAAACTACAACCTTTTATGTCTCAGTTGCAGCTGTTCGAGACAAATGGACATTTCTTCGCTTCACTGGAACAACAATGGAAAATAGGGAAGTTTCCCATTTTTCTATTTAAAAGTATAATGAAGATGAGAGATGTAAAATAAAAGATTTTCTTCACAACACAATCGAAATTTATAACAAAACTCACAACAAAAGCGGTGAAAGATACGAAAAAACTAACTGGGTCCACAAATGTTGTAAGTATAGATTGACAACTCTATCTACAAATATCGTGCACAAGACTATTTGAAAACATACATACATACATGCATATCCTAAATTATTAAACTTTGTACTGTATAAGTAGGTCGAAGGTACAATGATAACAACAAATGCATATTCAACTCCATTTGAACTTGTTTGTGCAATTTGCATCTCTCCTGCGGGTGCATCTGCTTTGATAAAAAATGCAATGTTTCACTGTGTGAGATGTAATCAGAGATGCCATTTTGTATATAAAAATTGTCTGAGTGTTATTATACATTTAATCCACAACAATAATGTGCAATGCACTGCCAGAGAACCTATATAGTAGGACCTGCTTCCTAGCCTAACATAAATGCAATATGAAAAATATTTGCAAAAGAAACCAAAAATAGTTTATATGTTGAGTGACTTTCGAGTACATGAAAAAATTATCTTTAATGAAGACAACGTCGTGCTGCATGTGGGATAGATATCGAACGAGGACAGTGTCATTGTGCATGTGCAATGACTTCTGTCTATTGCTTTTCGATTTCTTTGTACATATACTACAATTATAATATAGTTATTATTTTTTCTTTTGACGAAAATGATGTTGTGTAATGTCATATACATCGCATATACATATGCATCAATTTGAATGTGTTTGATGGACATTGTTAGCATTGTAGTCTCGTTCTATTGCATTCTTTACATTCAATTATGTCAAAATTTTGAGCACATTGGACTAGATGTTTAGATGTTATCGGTCATGTTACATTGCAACATTGATATATTGTTACAAGAGATAAATTGCAATTGGAACAATTTTTTCTATTTGATGCTTTGACTATTGTTGTTGTTATGGAATTTGTAACACATTCTTGATATATTTAGAGAATTTGTTGGTGTTTACAAATGTGATATGCATCTATGTTGTCGGTCTCAAAAATTGTTGCTAAAAACAATTTTGTACTATCATTGTACAAGAAATCACAACTATATTTGTTTTTCTTACAAATATTGATATGTATCTGTATATTGCCCTGCTTGTTTCAATAGAATTTTTTGTATTTGCATATGGTGCAAGCAAGAATAGAACATGTGATAAATGTTTTTCACAAAAATCAACTTAGGGATTTTGATGCTTGTTATGTTGAGAAGAAAAATAAATATTGTGTCAAATGGGGTTTGTTAGGTGGGTGACACTAGGTCTCTAAAATAATCTTATTTATCGATTATAGTGTGGCATGGAATAATCAGTGTAGTTTCCATTGATTTAAGCAACTTGGTCTGATTGAATATTATTTATATTTCTATAGTGTCTGTGATAAATGTCTGATAGAAAAACACTAACAATAATATTCTAATTGGCCTATATAGAATCAAATGCAATTGAACTTCAATAAAAAAACATTGTTATGTTGTTGCATTAAACCAGATATTAAACAATAAACTTGGTAAATTGCACACGTTTTAACTAAAATCTATATATGGTAGAAATTCTCCACAAATTTGTTGCTTGAATTCAATGATTGCAAATTTCACAAAAGTAAACAATTCTTCAATAACATTTCCCCCACGTTCTTTCTCAAGACAACATTTATGTTTCTAAATTTTTTCACATGGGCTTCCGACAATTGTTTCCTTCTATTGTTCCAATGCACTGTAAATTGCTGAACTTGTAATAAGAAAAGTACTATAGTTGATTTCTTTTCTAGCCCATCTATTTCATCTCATTGCAAATAAAAAAAGTTAGCACTATGTCTCTCCCAGGATGTCAAAACAGAGAATTTATATTGCTATGTGTGAATCCAGTAACTTGTATGCAATGACTAGATGAATAGAACTGAAAACATCCATCAACTATAATATCTTATCTAGGTCGACATTATGATGAATCATAAATGTACATATATAGGTAATCAATTAAAATGAAAATTTCAGTAGGTTCAATGGATCACAAGTAGATTTCATTTAGAAAGTATCTAAAGTATTAGGAGTGTGGAAGTGGGGAGTGTGGAAGTGTAGTGCAATGACTTGCTTGATATCTCGACACAATTCTTAAAAAATAGAATAAATTCCCTCTTTGCGGGGATACACGTGCGGAATGCGGGAAGGCTGAAGATATGGGTGCATGGAATCCAATAGTGTGTGGGTGTGCATATGTGCATTGTGGGCAGAGAAACTACAAATATATTGAACTCTTGCAAGTGCTTGAGACATTTGTCCAGATTGCACTAGTGTTGGACATATGAATTTGCACACTATAAATATATGGAAATTTTAAAAGCCTACGTGAAATGTGACAAATTGCAAGTGAAAACATATCTAATTTGGAGATTTTTGAACGAAAGGAATGTTTTTGGTCATCATATCTCAGGTACTCATTACTGCGGTACGAAATTCCAAATGTAAATATTGTGTCAAATTCTTCTATAAACCCACTGTCTATTTAGAATTCCTTAGTCAAAATCCTTTTTAATTAGCCATTTTTTAGGTTGTGCAAAGCCCCTTGCTTTGACAATGTCTCCACGTTCTCTCTACGTGTATCTTCTGCGCATCAGCACTAGCATATTCTTAACAAAAAAAATTTTACATATATACGTATATTAAAAATAAGTATATAAAGTGAACAAAATGATTTATGCATACGTTTAACTCAAAATATATTGTTAAACATATATATCTTCCTAATAGATACATCTACAAAATAGACATATAGTCCTCACAGATCTTTAAAAAAAATTAATATAGTCCTATACAAATAATTAAAATATTATTAATTATTTGTTAATTAAAAAAAGAGTTAATTATTAGTGCCTTTGGAGAAAGTTAATAGTACAACTTGAGCACAGACATAGAGTCTGCATAGATATAGCTTCTACACGTCCACACAGGTATATCCCTACACAATTGTTAGGAACCTAACCTCCAAAACCCCTCACGTAGATAAAATAATATATTTCCATGTAATAAAGGCCGACATAAGATAATAAGGCCTATTTAATAAATTGGAACAAGTCAATGTAAGAATACCTAATAGAAGCTTCCACTTCTAGAATGATCTTTAGGAGATAGAACAAGTATAAATAAGAGTAGGATTCATGAGAAGTTCTGTCTTAAGAATTATTGTAATAGAGCATTGCTCTGCTAGCGGTTTCCCCCTTGAATAGTCAAGTGAACATTGTTTCTTATCAATAAAGGTATTATTTTGGTGTTGTGGTTTCATCTATTGTGTTGTTCCATTGTTATTCTCTACAATATTTCTATTTTCAACTATTATATTAGATCTAGCACCTTATAAGTGGTATCGAAGCACTTTCCTTGGCAGAAAATTGTGGTTTATTTTTTTTTCAGGTTAGAGACGTATTTTGATGTCTTAAAGCTATAGAGATCTGTCGTTCAGCACATAAATATGTTGTAGGTGAAGCATACACACATGAAATACAAGAGGAACTTAAGTGCACAGTTTTGGCCACCCATGTAACCCTGTTAGTACCCCTTCGAGTGGTAGCACATCAAACAACACCTATATATGAATCATCCTAGATATCCTAAATCCCTAGATAGATAAATCGATCGACCCCCTAATTGCTATAGTGCCACCGAGAATAACACTTGGGGAGATACTTTGTAGTACCTAGGTAGTCACGTAGTATAGCTAATGGCACGATCTAGCCTCCTTAGTTAGTGCCCTGAGATATTGGGTCGATTACTACTATTGGACCCCACATGGATATCAAAGAGATATAGCACAGGGAAAACCCTTGTCTATAGAAACCTTGAATATCCTAACCCTTCGGATGGAAACATAAACAAAACAGACAAGATCTATTGTCGTGCAACTTTACCTCTTGCATTATGGTTGCGAAACTACTACACATTTTTTCGTTTTAAGAATTTGGGGCCTTTCAACACTGAAGTATTCTTCATACAAAAGTATAACTCTGTGGGAGTAAAAAAAAAAAAAATGGGAACTACCTGCATCCTTATTTGAGAGATATCCATTGGACTCCTCTTTTCATCCTGACCATAGTGATACATCAATTTTTAGAAAAAAAAAAATTGTGGTCCTCGTTCCCTTTCCTACACCCCTACTTGGGACCTATTCCATTGGACTCCTCTTTTTGTCTTGATCATAGTGATACTTATCATTTATTAGCCTTGTTTTTCCCTTGACCCACCCACCTTTTCCTGTGTTTTCCCCTCACCATGGCCAACACTTGCAACCAATACCTTGAAAATCGCATAGCTACCCACATTTAGTCCAAAGTGGACCACCTAAAAGAGGAATTGAAGAAGGAAATCAATTCCCACCTTTCCAGCTAGCTTGAATCCCACCTTAAGTCTCAAATTGACTCATTTTTTGCCAAGATCCTAGAAAAAATGCCCATTTTTGGAATCCATTCCTCATATGATCAACCTTCTAACCTCAAAGGTATTGCTTCCTCCAATTCCCATCAATTTCAATCCAACCCTTTTCATCATGATCTATGTCTTCCACGAGTGGAGGTGAACAAATTTGATGGCTCAGATCCTACTAGTTGAGTCACTCAAATGGAACACTACTTCTCCTTTCATGGCATCGCTGATGACTTGGCTAAACTTCATTACAATATCCTCTATTTGGAACATGAATGTTTTCAATGGTCCCAAATCATGCCAAGGATATGTGTCTTGGACCAAGTTTTTGGCTGAACTTTATGACCACTTTGACACTGATACACACTCCCTAGGCCATCTGACTAAATTGAAACAATCAGGTACAGTGGAAGATTTTATAGTTGCATTTGAGCAATTAGCTTTCAGAATAGAGCGCATGTCTGATACTTTTTCCAAGAATGATTTACCAGTGGCCTCAAGTATGACATCCAAGACCAAGTCCTCATGAATCACCCCCGGACTTGGTTGGAATCTACTCAGCGTGCCAAAGAAACTCAACAGGTTGTTTTTTCCCAACACCACAAACCTTCTTTCCCTCCATACCCTCTTTCTTCCACTTCTGGCCCTCATCCCACCCCTCTCAAGATCCAAAAATGGATGAATGCCAACTCAAATGTCTTTGATATAATTGTGATGAAAAATATTTTTCAGGGCACAAGTGTAAGGAACCGAAGTTGTTCATGGCCATATTTGAGGATGTTGTTGAAGATGAGATCGAGGTTTCTCATGAATCTGATCTACCTAAGCCAGCTCCTATCACTCCACCATCTGATCCACCAGAAGTTGAACCAGTCATTTTCTTGAATGCACTCACTAGCTTCTTTGCTCCCCAAACCCTCAATCTAATTGGCTACATAAAAAAACGGAAGGTCATCATCCTAATTGATAGTGGTAGCACTCATAATTTCATTCATCGACACATTTCTCAAGAAACCCATTACTATATCCATGCAGTCAACAATTTTCAAATCATGATTGGCCAATACAACCTAAAATATCATATGTTCGCTATCGACATGGGTAGTTGTGACATTGTATTAGGTGCATAATTGTTACACACTCTCAGTCCCATCCTCATGGATTTTAAGGAATTGACCATGTAGTTTCAAAAATACGGCCAGCAGTATAAGTTCCAAGGAATCACAACAGGCTCCCCTGAGATCATCAGTTCCCATCGAATGGAAAAGCTCCTTAAAAAAGGTCATTTCGGCATTATTTCCCAACTCAATACTATTCAAACAATTGAGACGCCATCTGTGCATCCTGACCTCCAATATATACTTTCCAAAAACCACACTATTTTTTCCACTCCCCATGGCCTTCCCCCTTCCTGTGGTKCTCATGATCAYTCCATTCTTCTAGTTCTAGGYAGTCTTCCTCCCAATGTCCGTACGTATCATCATCCCTTTGCCTAGAAGAATGGAATTGAGAAAAATGTTCAAGAATTGCTTGACATGGGTGGAATCCTCCATAGTTCCATCCCCTATTCTTCTCACGTGTTCATGGTCCTCAAAAAATAAGGCATGTGGCGCATGTGTCCCGAATTTTGTGCTCTCAACAAACTCACCATCAAAGACAAGTTTCKGATTCATGTCATTGATGATCTATTAGATATTGAATTGAGTGGTGCTCACTACTTTACTAAACTTGATCTTCATTTTGGTTACCACCAGATACATATGAAAGAGGMTGACATTCCCAAGACAACCTTTCAAACTCATGAGGGCCACTATGATTTCTTGGTCATGCAATTTGGCCAGTGTAATTCCCCCTCCACTTTCCAAAGTCTCATGAATCATGTATTTCGTTATTTTGTCTTAGTTTTCTTTGATGATATTCTCATTTGTAGTAAAACATGGACAACCCATCTTTCCCATGTGGATCAAGTTCTCCATCTTCTTTCTCAGCACTAACTTTTCCTCAAACAATCTAAATGTGCCTTTGGAGCCTCCGAAGTGGAGTATTTGGGTCATATTTTTGGCAAGGATGGTGTCAAGGTGGATCCTAATAAAATTGAAGCTATGCAGGATTGGCCTCACCCAAAAACTCTCAAGAGTTTGTGTGATTTTCTAAGTTTAACAGGCTATCATCACATATTTGTTAAGAACTATGGAAAAATTGCAGCCCCTCTCACTGCTCTCCTTACAAAGAATGGTTTCAATTGGAAGCTTGCAGTTTATCAAGAATTCCATTCTTTGAAAGAGACTATGTGCACAACTCCTATCCTGGCATTTCCCGACTTCAAAAATACTTTTGTCCTGGAATGTGATGAATCCAGGAAAGGAATTGGTGTAGTTCTCATGCAAGAAGGATGACTGATGGCTTTCACCAGCAAACAATTTTTGAAGTGTCATTTGGGCCAATAAATATACGAAAAGGAAAGTTTGGTTATTTTGGATGCTCTGGATCTATGGTGTCCTTTTCTATTGGGCCAACGCTTCCAAATTAAAACCGATCATTGGAGCCTTAAGCATTTTTTGGAATAGCGCATTTCCTCCCTAGAGAAAAAAAAAATAGGTCACCAAGATTTTTGGATATGGTTTTGATATAATTTACAAGAAGGGAAAAGAAAATTTGGTTGATGACGCTCCTTCCCCGAAGTATGAAGATGAAGGATCCATTTTTTCTCTCTCCTTCATTGTACCATATTGGCTCCAAGATGCTCACTAGGAATGGTTGCATGACCCCAAAATTTATGGCCTTATCCAATAGTTGCAAGACAATTCTCTGGTTTCTCCAATGTACTCTTGGCACAATAACAAATTTCACTACAAAGGTCATCTGTATCTTAGAAAATAGTCTCAACTTAAATATTAGGTGCTTTTAGAGCTTCATGCTTCCCCCACATCAAGGCATTCAGGGTTCACCAAAACCTATGAAAGGGTAAAATGCTCTTTTTTTTGGGATGGTATGAAATAGGACGTCCTCATCTTTGTGGTTGAATGTGATGTTTGTCAATGAAATAAGGGAGAAACAATCAAGACCTCAGGAACACTCCAACCACTCATGATTTCGTTAGCTATCTAGAAATATATTTCTATGGACATCATTGTTGGCTTACCTAAATCAAACAATAAATCAGTCATCATGGTGGTACTTGATCTTATTTCCAAATATGCTCATTTTTTTTCTCTCCAACACCCATTCACAGCCTCCACAGTGGCTCAAATTTTCATGGATAATATCTTCAAGCTTCATGGCATGCCTCATTCTATTGTCTCTGACGGTGATCCCACTTTTACCAACATTTTTTGGCAAACTGAAGGAATCTCCAACTCCCTAATTTACTGGCTCCAACAGGAAGGAGGCTACAATCCCCTTTCTTTGCCTCGTCCAACCGCCCTGAAAAATAAATGTAGACAAATTTGTCACTACCTCTGTCGTTGTTACTGATAACCTATTGTTGTTGTTGTTTATGATACTTATGTTGCTACTGCTGATTTTTATATCTCATCAAGACTGCAACCACACATACATCATACCAACATCCACAAGAGAGTTCTCAAAATCAAATGTTTATGAATCACTAAGACATATATGTTCTTGATTTCTTCATAATACACACCCTAATTACATACATAGGAAGACATACCTTCAACCTATAGTTGACCTGAGTTTTAGATCTCATATCTTCAACAATGTTTCTTCATAGGTCCATGACCCTTACACTGTCTACTCACAGATGTCTTCATTTTTCATCACTGTAGCCCACAAATGTCCAGGCTTTTCCTCCTGAAACCCACAGATTTATGCAAGTAACCTTTGTCTATAACTTTTTCTTTGTACGCTCATCTCCTGCAAACTTCTTCCTTAACTAGACTTTGTTGACTTCCTCTCATTGCCTCATATCTACCAATATGTATTCACCAGAAGTGATTTTCCAATTGACTCTTCTTTGTCTTTTAATGAGGATCCAATGATGACATGCAACTCACATAGGATCTCATGATGACATGAAAATCACATGCAACTTGTTAACTTCCGTTTAGAGTTACTTTAACATGAAACTAGCATGCATCTTGTTAACTTTTGTTTACAACTACTTTACCTTGACATGCAACTTGTTATCTTCTATTTACAGTTACTTTAACATGCAACTAACATGCCTCTTGTTAACTTTTGTTTACAGTCACTTTACCTTGACATGCAACTTGTTAACTTTCTCTTTAAGGGTTGACATCAATAACAACCAATCTTTCAACAATATCTTAGGTGTAGCCATATGAAAACTAAAATCTTTTGTGTCTCAGATGCAGTTGTTCGAGACAAATGGACATTTCTTCGCTTCACTGGAACAACAATTGCAAAAATGGAAATTTCCCATTTTTCTATTTAAAAGTATAATGAAGAGGAGATATGTAAAATAAAAGGTGTTCCTCACAACACAATCGACATTTATAAAAAAAAATCACAACAAAAGTGGTCAAAGATCCGAAAAAACTAATTGGGTCCATAAATGTTGTAAGTATAGATTGACAACTCTATCTACAAATCTCATGTACAAGACAATTTGAAAACATACATATATATACTAAATTATTAAACTTTGCACTGCATAAATAGGTCGAAGGTACAATGATAGCAGCAAATGCATATTCAACTCCATTTGAACTTGTTTGTGCAATTTGCAACTCTCCTGCAGTCGCACCTGCTTTGATAAAAAAAAATGCAATGTTTGACTGTGTGAGATGTAATCAGAGATGCCATTTTGTATATAAACATTTCCTGGGTGTGTTTATATGTACAATCCACAACAATAATGTGTAATGCATCGCCAAAGAACCTATATTGTAGGAATTGCTTTCTAGGCTAACAAAAATGCAATATGAAACATATTTGCAAAAGAAACCAAAAACAGTTTATATGTTGCACGACTTTCGAGTACATGAAAAATTTACCTTGAATGAAGACAACGTCATGCTACATGTGGGATAGATATCAAATGAGCACAATGTCATCGTGCATGTGCAATGACTTTTGTTTATTTCTTTTTAATTTCTTTGTACATATACTATAACTATAATCTAGTTATTATTTTTTTAATTGTGTGTAATGTCATATATATCATATATACATATTTCATGTGTAGTTATTGAATACCGACAATAGTGTATGCATTGATTCGAATGTGTTTGATGGACATTGTTAGCATTGTAGTCTCATTGTATTGCATTCTTTGCAATTCAATTATGTCAAAATTTGGATGCACATTGGACTAGATTTTTAGATGTTATTGGTCATGTTACATTGCAACATTGATATATTGTTACAAGAGATAGATTGCAATTGGAACAACTTTTTCTATTCGATGCTTTGACTATTGTCGTTGTTATGGAATTTGTAACGCAATCTTGATATCTTTAGTGAATTTGATATTTTTTGCAAATGTGATATGCATCTTTGTTTCCGGTCTCCGAAATTGTTGCTAAAAATAATTTTGTATTGTAGTTGTACAAGAAATCGCAACTATATTTGTTTTGATTACATATATTGATATGTATATGTATATTTCCATGCTTGTTTCAATAGAATTTTTTTCATTTGCATGTGGTGCAAGAGAGAATAGAACATGTGATAAATGTTTTGCATAAAAATCAACTTAGGCATTTTGATGCTTGTTATGTTGAGAAGCAAAATAAATATTGTTTCAAATGGGGTTTGTTAGGTGGGTGAAAATAGGTCTCTAAAATAATCTTATTTATTGATTATAGCGTGGCATGGAATAACCAATGTAGTTTCCATTGATTTAAGCAACTTGGTATGATTGAATATTATTTCTATTTCTACGGTGTCTGTGATAAATGTACAATAGAAAAGTACTAACAATAATATTCTAATTGGCCTATATAAAATCAAATGCAATCAAACTTCGACAAAAAAATATTGCTATGTTGTTGCATTAAACCAGATATTAAATGAGAAACTTGGTAATTTGCATACATTTTAACTAAAATCTATATATGGCAGAAATTGTCCACAAGTTTGTTGCTTCAATTTGATGATTGCAAATTTCACAAAAGTAAACAAGTCTTCAATATCATTTTCCCGCGTTCTTTCTCAAGACAACATTTATGTTTCTAAATTATTTTTCCCATGGGCTTCCAGTTGTTGTTTTCTTCTATTGTTCCAATGCACTGTAAATTGTTGAACTTGTAATAACACAAGTACCATAGTTGATTTATTTTCTATCCCATTTGTTTCATCTCATTGCAAAGAAAAAAAATTAGCACTATGTCTCTCCCAGGATGTCAAAATAGAGAATTTATATTTCTATGTGCAACTCCAGTAACTTGTATGCATTGGCCAGATGAATAGAACTGAAAATAGCTAGCAACTATAATAACTTATCTTGGTCAACATTACGATGAATCCTAAATGTACATATACAGGTAATCAATTAAAATGAAAATTCCACTGGGTTCAGTGGATCAAAAGTAGGTTTCATTTTGCAAGTATATCAAGTATTATGAGTGTGAAAGTGGGCAAGTGTGGGAGTGCAGTGTAATGACTTGCTTGATATCTCAACACAATTCTTAAAAAATAGAATAAATGTCTTGTTTGTGGGGATACACATGTGCAGAATGTGGGAAGGTTGAATATTTGGCTGCACAGAATCCAATAGTGTATGGGTGTGCATATGTGCATTGTGGGAAGAGAAACTACAAATAGACTGAACTCGTGCAAGCATTTGAGACATTTGTGCAAATTGCACTAGTGCTGAACATATGAATTTGCGCACTGTAAAGATATGGAAATTTTAAAATCCTACGTGAAATGTGACAAATTGCAAGTGAAAACGTATCTAATTTGGATATTTTTGAACAAAAGGAATCTTTTTAGTCATCATAGCTCAGGTACCCATTACTGCAGTACAAAATTCGAAATGCAAATCACGTGTCAATTTTTTCTATAAACCCAATATCTATTTAGAATTCCTTAGTCAAAATCCTTTTTAATTATCCATTTTTTAGGTTGTGTGAAGCACCTTGCTTTGACAATGTCTCCATGCTCTCTCTACATGTATCTTCTGCACATCAGCACTAGCATATGCTTAACAAATTTCCTTTTACATATATATGTATATTAAAAATAAGTATATAAAGTGAACAAAATGATTTTATGCATACATTTAACTCAAAATATATTGTTAAACATATATATCTTCCCAACAAATACATCTACAGCATAGACATATAGTCCTCACAGATCTTTATAAAATAATAATACAGCCCTATACAAATAATTAAAATATTAATAATTATTTATTAATTTAAAAAAAATTAATTAGTAGTGCCTCCGAAGCAAGTTAATTGTGCATATTGAGCACAGACATATAGTCCACACACATATAGCTTCTACACTTCCTCACGGGTAAATCCCTGCACAACTGTTAGGGACCTAACCTCCCTAACCCCTCATGAAGATAGAATAATATATTTCCATGTAATAAAGATTAACATTAGTTAAGAAGGCCTATTTAATAAATTGGAATAAGTCAATGAAAGAAGACCTAATAGAAGCTTCTGCTTCTAGAAGGATCTTTCTCTAGAATGATATTTAGAAGATATAATTAGTATAAATAAGAGTAGGAGTCATGAGAAGTTTTTTCTTGAGAATTATTGTAATAGAGTGTTGCTTTGCCAGAGGTTTCCCCCTCAAAGAGGCAAGTGAACATTGTTTCCTATCAATAAAGGTATTATTTTGGTGTTGTGGTTTCATCTGTTGTGTTCTTTCATTGTTATTCTCTGCAATATTTATGTTTTCAACTATTATAATAGATCTGGTACCTTACAAGTGGTATCAGAGCACTTTCCTTGGCAGAAAATTGTGGGTTATTATTTTTTAGGGTAGAGACTAATTTTGGCGTCTTAAAGCTACATAGATCTATCGTTCAACGCATAAATCCATGGTCGGGGAAGCATACACACAGGAACTACAAGTGATACTTAAGTGCACATTGTTGGCCACCCTTGTAACCCCCATTGGTCCCTTCGAGTGGTAGTGCATCAAACAACACATGTATATGGATTGGCTTAGATATCCTTAAGCCCTCTGTAGATAAACCGGTCAGTTTCTTGACTGATATAGTGCCATCTATAACAACACTTGGGAAGATACTTTGTAGTACCTAGGTAGTCAGGTAGTATGGCTAATGGCATGGTCTAGCCTACTTAGTTAGTGCCCTAGGATATTGGGTTGAGTACTATTGTTGGACCCCGTGATATATCAAAGAGATATAGCATAGGGAAAACCCTTATCTATAGAAACCCTAAATACGCTAACCCTTGGTATGGAAACAAAAACATAACAAACAAGATCTATTGTTGTGCAACTTTACCTCCTGCATTCTCGTTGCGAAATTACTACACATTTTTTCTTATTAAGAATTTGGGGCCTTTCAACACTATAGTATTCTTCATATCGGAGTATAACTCTGTAGAAGTAAAAACAAATGTATGGGACCTGCTTGCACCCTTATTTGAGCCCTATATCATTGGACTCCTCTTTTCATCCTAATCACAGTGATATATCAATTTTTATCCTTCTTTTCTTGTGGTCTCGACCCCCTTTCTGGAACCCCTACTTGGGACCCATTCCATTGGACTCCTCTTTTCATCGTGATCACAACAATACCTATCATTTCTTAGCCTTGTTTTTTCTATGGACCCACCCACCCTTTTCACCCACCTTTCTTTCCTACCTCTTCCTTTGTTTTCCCCTCACCATGGGAAACACTCGCAACCAAGACCTTAAAAATCACGTAGCTACCCACATTGAGTCCAAAATGGACCACTTGAAAGAGGAATTGAAGAAGGGCATCAATTCCCACCTTTCCAACTAGCTTGAATCCCACCTTGAGTCTCAAATTGGCTCATTAGTTTCCAAGGTCCTGGAAAAACTGCCCATTTCTGGAATCTATTCCTCATCTAATCAACCTTCTAAACTCAAAGGTATTGCTTCCTCCAATTCCCAGCAGGTTCTGTCCAATCCTTTTCATCATGATCTACGTCTTCCACTAGTGGAGGTGAAACAATTTGATGCATCGGGTCCCACTAGTTGCGTCACTCAAATGAAACACTACTTCTCCTTGCATGGCATCACTAATGACTTGACGAAACTTTGTTACAGTGTCCTCTATTTGTACCTTGAACATTTTAAATGGTGGTAGTGGCGTTGCAAATCATGCAAAGAATATGTGGGTTGGACCAACTTTGTGGCTGAACTTTATGATCGCTTTGACACTGATACACACTCCCTGGGCCGCCTGACCAAATTGAAACAGWCAGGTATATTAGAAGAGTTTATAGTTGCATTTGAGCAATTATCTTTCAGAATAGAGGGCATGTCTGATACGTTTTCCAAGAATGCTTTATCACTGGCCTCAAGGATGACATCCGAGCCCAAGTCCTCGTGACTTGCCCCCAGACTTGGGTTGAATCTACTCAATGTAACAAGTTGTTTTTTACTTGCCCCCAGACTTGGGTCGAATCTACTCAATGTAACAAGTTGTTTTTTCCCAACATCGTAAACCTTCTTTCCTTTTTTGGCTTCGCCATTCCTCTCTTTCCCCTCATCCCACCTCACTCAAGATAGAAAAATTAACCTTGGTAGAATTTCCTAAACGCCAACTTAAAGGTCTTTGTTATAATTGTGATGAAAAATATTTTCTAGGGCACAAGTGTAAGGAACAAAAGTTGTTCATGGCCATCCTTGAGGATGTTGTTGAAGAAGATATTGAGGCTTCTCATGCAGTCGAGATACCTGAGTGAGATCCTATCACTCTACCATATGATCCACCATAAATTGAACCAGTCATTTCCTAGAATGCACTCACTGGCTTCTCTGCTCCCCACACCCTCAAGCTAATTGGATACATTAAAAACTAGAAGGTCATCATCCTAATTGACAATGGTAGCACTCATAATTTCATTCATCAATGCATTTCTCAAGAAATCCATTTCTATATCCACACAGTCAAAAATTTTCAAATCATGATTGCCAATGGAGGTTCCATGAAATGTGGGGGGCGTTGTGAAAATGTGTCTCCAAATTGGCTAATACAACCTTAAATCTCATATGTTCACTATCAACATGGGTGGTTGTGACATTGTGTTAGATGCATAATGGTTACGCACTCTCAGTCCTATCCTCAAGGATTTTAAGGAATTGACCATGCATTTTCAAGAGGACGGCCAACATTATAAGTTCCAAGGCATCACAACAGGGTTGTTGAAATTACTAAGACAACTGAGAGGGGGGGTGAATCAGTTGTCACTGTGCTTAAACAATTTTAATTCAATTAAACCATTTTTAATCTTTCTCCAAGTGACCATCAATATTATACTACATATGGACAACATAAATAATGAGCATCACTCACACACAAAATATACACAGAGACCGATTTTCACGAGGAAACCCTTAAAGGGAGAAAACCTCTTCTTCTTCGAAATGATAGGTAGTCTTTTAAGTTCTGTACATCATCTATAATTGAGCACCAACTCAATGTGAGGCTACTACCTCTGTTTTACAAGCTCCAACTTGTTTGAGAGCACCAACTCTCTGGTTTCTCTAGCACCCACTAGAAGAAAGCAACAACTCCCTAAGTGTTCCAGCACCAACTTCCAGTCACACAGGCACCAACCTGTATAACAGAGAACAACTGTTCTCCCTTGCACCACCCTACCACCCTGGTTTTTCTGGCTACAACCAGATGGAAGCTACAACTCCCTATGTTCAAGCACCCACTTGAACCTCTGAGGACAATAGTCCTCCCTAGCACCTCCCTACCACCCTTATTACAAATAATGATTGAATAGCCAACAACACATATAAATCAATTCTTACCACTTCTTCACTGTTTTGCAATTCTTCTCTGCTACACTATTCTTCTGCTCTATTCATACTTGGCTTGACCTGTTGTCTCTTTCTATCTATTCTTTCTCTGTCCTTCTCATGCTTTTTGATATGTGCACATTCTGTTCTCTTCACCTTTTCTCTTTTGTTAAGCCTATGTTCCTTATCTCTGAGCTTTCTTCACACTGCGCATATTGTAGTTTTACCTTTCTACAGTTCAACTCATTTTTCAGTCAGAACAGCCAACCCTACACAGTCGTCTCATATCTTATTTTATTCACACATGCCTCAGCAACTGAATCGCCAACCGATCAAGATTCATGAATCAGTTTTGCTAACTGATCAATTAACTATGAGGTGAAACAGTAGCCCTCCGATCATATTTGAATTCACCTGTACCGTTGGATTACAAGAAACAAAATGTCTTTCACATTTCGTATTTCAGCAATTTGTGATTTCACATGTCGCGAGTTCCTGTTGTGAAGCATCTCGACTCTCCAAGTTGCGATCCCCGAAATGGATCCAGATCAACGGTCCAAAAAACTTCATAATCTAAACCCTTCTTTTCCTAAACGAATGGCTGACGGGATTTCGGCGTTTTTCCCTTCGAGTCTTCGAGACTCACAATAGTCCCTTTCGTCATTTCGCGATTTTGCATGTCGCGAATTCTTGAAACTCCATGTTGCAATCCCCGAAACTCCATGTTGCAAATTCGCATTTCATCATTTCACGTTTTCGGCAATTCTTGTGATGAGATATCTTGACACTCCATGTCGCAATCCCCAAAACTCCGAAACTCCATGTCGCAATTTCGCATTTTGACATTTCGCGATTTCTGTGGTGAAGTGTTTCGACACTCCAACTCCCGGTAACCGAAACCTACACCAAAAGGTGTTTTTCTCATTTCATCATTTCGGCATTTCAGCATTCCTGTGGTGAAGTGTTTCGACACTCCAACTCCCGGTATCTGAAACTCCGAAATGGAGTTATTTCCCGGTCTACGAAACTCTTTGTTGATGTGCTTGTTTTGGGATTTCGGCGTTTTGCATTTTGCCACTTTAGGACTCCTGTGATGAAGAGTCTCGACTCTTGACTCCTCCAACTCCCGGTATCCGGAACTCCAAAATGGAGTTATTTCCCGGTCTGTGAAACTCTTTGTTGATGTGCTTGTTTCGGGATTTCGGCGTTTCGCATTTCGCGACTTCCAGACTCTTGTGATGAAGAGTCTCGACTCTTGAATCCTCCAACTCCCGATATCCAGAACTCTGAAATGGAGTCTTTGACATGCTCTGATCTATCGCATTTCGGGATTTTCTACCGTGAGTTGCTTCCTTGACTCCTGGAGTTTACGGTTCTGATCTTGCCATGCGATCATCATTGCACTGCTGGTCTTGCCACTTTCTCTTTTTCATCATCATTAGGCTGAGCTTGCCATCATTGAAAAACAAATACTCTGCCTTCTGTCTACCCATATTAAATATGCCAACAAGGCTCCCTTGAGATCATCAGTTCCCATCGAATGGAAAATCTCCTCAAAAAAGGCCATTATGGCATTATTTCCCAACTCAATGTTATTCAAGTAGTTGAGACACCATTTGTGCATCCCGAACTCTAATCTATATTTTCCAAACACCACACTATTTTTCCCACTCCCCATGGCCTTCCCCCTTCCCACGATGTTCATGATCATTCCATTCCTCTAGCTCTAGGCAATCTTCCTCCCAATGTCTACCTATATCTTCATTTCTTTTCCCAGAAGAATTAAATTAATAAAATTGTTCAAGAATTTCTCAACGTGGGTGTCATCCATGATAGAACCAGCCCCTATTCTTCTCCTATGGTCATGGACCTAAAAAAATAAGGCATGTAGTGCATGTGTCCCGAATTTGTGCTCTCAACAAACTCACCATCAAATGCATGTTTCATATTCCATTCATTGATGATATATTGGATGAATTGAGTGATGCTCACTACTTTACTAAAATTTATCTTCATTCTAGTTACCACTAGATACATATGAAAGAGGATGACATTCCCAAGATGGCCTTTCAAACTCATGAGTACCACTATGATTTCTTGGTCATGCCCTTTGGCATGTGTAATGCCCCCTCCACTTTCCAAAGTCTCATGAATCATGTCTTCCGTCCTTTTCTCCATCATTTTGCCTTAGTTTTCTTTGATGATATTCTCATCTATAGTAAAACATGGATAAACCATCTTTCCCATGTGGATCAAGTTCTCCATCTCCTTTCTTAGCACCAAATTTTCCTCAAACAATCGAAATGTTCCTTTGGAGCCTCAGAAGTGGAGTATTTGGGTGATATTATTGGCAGGGATCGTGTCAGGGTGGATCCTAAGAAAATTGAAGCTATGCAATATTGGCCTCACCTCAAAACTCACAAGAGTTTGCATGGTTTTCTAGGTTTAACAGGATATTATCACAAAATTTTTAAGAACTGTGGCAAATGTTATTGAATGTTTTTGGATGTAGACTGTGTATGAGTTTCAAAACATCCAACGTTTTGAGTGGAAACTCCACCCATCATCAGAGACACCAAATGTAATGCCACCGGCCATCAACCCCACGGTCGGGCAAACGCTACTACACGGAAAAACACTTATGTAACACATTATGCATTCTAATGAAATTAAAACACTTAATTACAGTTAAACACAGAATTAATGCTAGCATTTCAGAGGTAATGGAAATAACCATAATTCATATGCACAACAAAATACATGATAACATTGCAAGAATCATAGGTATGAAATTTAATTAATTACAAAATTACAAAACATAGTGACACTTATCTTTGAAACTATCACGCACCACCAACTGCGTGTAGAACTTCCATGAACCTCCCAGTCTTAGACCATGCTGCTCATCACTCTCAGCAATAGGTCACCCCCGAGCTAGGACTAAGCTCCATCGGGTAAGGAATCCTAGGCTAGGTAAGGTTTACAGGAAGAATACATGTACAAGAAGGAGGATTCTCTCCCAGGAACCACTTATGCCCACTGCCCACAGATTCTCCTTCCCCACATGCCTGTCCCACCCCAGGAGTATACACCTTCTCTGTCACCTAGACAGTCCTTCGGCTGCTAACCTCCCTTGCCTTGGGCTTCAACAGCAGACCGGACCAGAAATCTTAGAGTTCTGTGGCAGCTACAGGGTTCCTTCCAGGAGCTCTCTCCTTCCTCCGTGCACTCTCTCACTTGGACAGAGTCGCCCACAGGTTTGACAACCTACTTCTTCAATTTTGTTCCAGCACATAGAGAACAACAGTAAGACTCAACAAAGGACATATGACAGTAGCCAATTACACTTAGCCAAGGGACTGTGTGACCACAATAGTCCACAGTTAAAACACACACGGCCTAGACGATTACGGTATGCCCAGGGTTCAATGGACACACAGGAGACTCGGATCAATCCACGGGTTTACCACTGGGTTTCATGGTTTCATATTTCAGAGTTGCGTGAGGTATGTCGCACTTTGACACAGAGGTCACACAGTTCAAACAACCCACAGAAGAATGGAGGACCAACCCTCGGACTCAGGTGGTGGATCGAGGAATGAAGGATGAACCCCCAACACGACTTACTTCTCTAGTTTTAACTACATGCACCTAGGTCGACACCTATCTCCCTGGGGTTGCATGTTTCCCATCTTGCACACGTTCCCCTTCTAGGAAATTAAGATAAAACATATACATTTTCACAGCTTTGGAATAATATTTAATTATTATTCCCAAGGACTTAAGCCCTCAAGCTTAGCCCCTCTTCTAACCTTTCAGCCCCCTCTCCCTTACCCAGGCTTTGTGGAAGCTTAGTCTCCCATCACTCATTCATCATGGTCGGTCCACGCGCAAAGATGTTTTTGTATTAATATTGTGCATAATTACATGTACAAAAATCAGGCTCCTGGCCCTCAACACTTAGGCTCCCTGGCCTAAATAACACATAAGCCCACTAGCTTATATAAACTTGGCTCACCAGCCTATAAAACAAAATTACAATTCATAATACAATTGGGGCACGTCTTTGGGGTATTACACCAAAGCACATGAGATGGGTGTCCCTGATGATGGGTGGAGTGTCCACTTGAAATGTTTGACTTTTCGAAACTCATACACAATCTTCATCCAGAAACATTCACTAGCATCATGACTAACTGTGAAAATATACACAATCAAACTATGGGAAGATTTCATCTCCTCTCACTACTTTCCTTAAAAAGAATGTTTTTAATTGGACTCCTATAGCTGATCAAGCATTCCATTCTTTGAAAGAGGCTATGTGCACAATTCCTTTCCTAGCCCTTCTCAACTTCAAAAAGACTTTTTTCTTGGAATGTGATGCATCCAAGAAAGGAATTGGTGCAATTCTCATGCAAGAAGAACGACTGGTGGCTTTAACCGGTGAACAACTTTCAGAACACCATTTGGGCCATTCAATCTATGAAAAGGAAATGTTGGCTATTATGCATTTTGCTGTTCTATGGCATCCTTATCTATGGGTCCAACACTTCCAAACTAAAACCGATCATCAGAGCCTTAAGCATTTTCTAAAACAACACATTTCCTCCCCAGAGTAACAAAAATGGGTCACCAAGATATTTGGATATGATTATGAGATAATTTACAAGAAAGGAAAAAAAAAATTGGTTGATGACACTCTTTCCCGGATTTATGAAGACGAAGGATCCCTTTTTTCTCTCTCCTTCATTGTACCAAGTTGGATCCAAGCTGCTCACCAGGAATGGCTACAAGACCCCAAAAATTTTGGCCTTATCCAACAATTGCAAGTCAATTCTCCAATTTCTCCAAGGTTCTATTGGCACAATAGCGATCTTCACTACAAAGGTCATCTATATCTCAGCAAACAGTCGCAACTTAAATCTCAAGTGCTTTTAGAGCTTCATGATTCCCCCTTAGCAGGGCATTCAGGGTTCACAAAAACCTATGAAAGGTTCAAACACTCTTTTTTGGGGGATGGTATGAAAAAGGGTGTTTGCACCTTTGTGGTTGAATGTGATGTATGTCAACAGAATAAGGAAGAAATAGTCAAGACCCCAAGAACACTCCAACCGCTCTCAATTATGTCAACTATTTGGAAGGATATTTCTATGGAATTCATTGTTGGCTTACCTAAATCGGGAAATAAATCAATCATCATGGTGGTAGTTTATCGTCTTTCCAATTATTCTCATTTATGTGCTCTCCAACACCCATTCACAGACTCCACAGTGGCTCAAATTTTCATGGATAATATCTTCAAGCTTCATGGCATGCCTCATTCTCATGTCTCTTACTACGATCTCACTTTTACCAGCATTTTTTGGTAAGAATTGTTATGTCTCTAGGGCACCCAATTGCATCTAATCACTACCTATCATCTCCATATTGATGGCCAAACTGAAGTTGTCAACAAGTGTTTGGAAACATATTTGAGGTGTTTTGCATCTGAACAATAGAATCAGCAGTCTTAGTGGCTACCCCTTGTTGAATGGTGGTACAACACATCTTACCATACATATACTCGCATGACTCCTTTTGAAGTAGTCTATGGACAAAATCCACCATCAGTTCTCTCCTACATGCCTAGTGTATCAAAGGTTCAGGAGGTTGAAAACAATCTTGCAGTTCGTGAGTCCATTCTCTACACCCTCAAAACAAATTTATTCATGGTTGAGAGACACATGAAGCAACAAGCAGATCAAGGTCGTTCCGAACAAAAATTTATTGAAGGGGATAAGGTGTTTCTTCGTCTACAACCCTATAAGAATATTTCACTCAAAAAGAACCATTTTCAGAAGGTTGCTCCCAAATTTTATAGTCCTTATACAATTCTCAAGTGATTGGGATAGGTGGTTTACTAGTTAGCTTTGCTTAATTATTCTAAGCTCCATCCTATTTTTCATGTCTTATGCTTAAAGAAGGTGATTGGTACTAAGTGACAAACTCAAACCAGTCTCCCTAAGTTGGATGAATAAGGTTCCATTTGGTTTCATCCACAAGCAGTCTTGGACCAACGCAAGCATCGTCTTCATCGGTGCACCATTAAGGAAGTGTTGGTGCAATGGAAAGATACAACTCTCGAAGATGCCACTTGAGAGCCAACTACCATTCTGCAACAGTTTCCTCATCTCAATCCTTTAGGACAAGGCTCTTTTTCAATGGGGGGGGCATGTTAGGGACCTAACCTCCCTAACCCCTCATGTAGATAGAATAATATTTCCATGTAAGAAAGTTCAACATTAGTTAATAAGGCCTATTTAATAAATTGGAATAAGTCAATGTAAGAAGGCCTAATAGAAGCTTTCGCTTCTAGAAGGATCTTCCTCTAGAATGATCTTTAGAACATAGAATTAGTATAAATAAGAGTAGGAGTCATGAGAGGTTTTGTCTTGAGAATTATTCTAACAGAGCATTTCTCTGCTGGAGGTTTCCCCCTCGAAGAGGCAAGTGAACATTGTTTCCTATCAATAAAGGTATTATTTTGGTGCTATGGTTTCATCTATTGTGTTGTTCTGTTGTTATTCTCTGCAATAAAACTATTTTCAACTATTATAATAGATCTGGTACCTTACAACAACGAACACTTAGTCTAATGGTTATCAATGATGTCAATAACAAAATATTATTACACATATGCATATTGTTAACAAAATGGTTTTTACGTATATACGTATATTAAAAATAAAAGTTAAGTATTAATTTAATAAAAGATAATTATACATATGCAGTACAAACATATAGACTGCACAGATATAGCTTCTGCACCTCCGCACAGTTACTAAATAAAAGACATAAAAATGATGTAGTGATTTTTGTAGGTGATTGAAATCGCGTAGATGATAGAAATTGTGGCTAAAGTTTATAACATAGTATTTGATAATGATGTCTGTTGGTTGGTGTAAAAAGGAATTTTTTTTTTTAAATTATATAGTCCTATACAGATGTTTAAAACACTAATAATTATTAATTCATTTAACAAAAAGTCAATTATTAATTTAATAAATGTTAATTAGAAATCTTCATCACAACAAGCACTTAGTAAATAAAACACATCAATTCGGGACCGACACATCGAAATTTGAAGAATCATACATGTACCCCTTCCGCACCTGTACATGCATGTGTTCCAACCATCCACTACAGCAACATAATTAAATTGCTTATTAAATTCTTGTGCATGCACTCATTCCAACCATTTGTCACAGCTTCATAATTAAATTGCTTATTAAATTTATGCCACCAACGTGTCACCCAATTTGTGGATGCCACACTTTGGCATTTGCAATCATTGGCCACCTAATTTGGAATTCTAACAAGCAACCTAATTTGCACAAGAACCAAGTCATTTATGGCAGGAATATTTGCTTGGATTTGTGAAAAAAAATGGTAAGAAAATGTGCAAAGTGAATGTTTGTTCGGCACCGTGGATTCTGGAAAGAAACATAATTTTCACATTAACCAAGTCATTTATGATAGGTATATTTGGTGAGATTTGCAAAAAAACAAAGGCAAGTAAGAAACTTTGCGAAGTAAATGTGATGGATTTATATGATCTATCCAATTCCTTCTATTAATCATTTTGAGTACTGGTAACTAAGCCAACTATGAAAGGAGCATGTTACTAAATATTCCCTATACACTTGAACTTTGAAGAAATACAACCTTCATGATGTATTATTCATAACATTCACGTATATCAAAGTGCATTTAAAAAAACACATGTATATAAGATACAATCTACAGAAAGTCAATAGACAAACTTGGTTACTAAACTTTAAGAATATGGTATGGACATTAACTTCGTAGAAATTTTCAGGTGACAAGGGCTATAAATTGATAACTAGTATTGAAGCTTTAGATATCTACCATCCATACCATGTACTAATTCAAGATGTATTGACATCCCAAAAAATTTCCTATCAAAAAGCCTCTTTACTTAGCAATTTTCCACCTTGCACTAATTCTTTTGCTACTATCTTATATCTGCATATGTCACATGCATATGTTCTGTAATTGATGTCCTCTATACATATGATACCTTTCTAAAAATGATTATGTAAGTCGATGTAACTTGAACTAAAACAAAATCTTTTATGACAATTTGATTTGTACCAACTTATGAAGAAAGTCTGGAAATCATGAATAATGCAAAGTAAATGTCTGGTTGTTCTCTGCACTGCTTAGTGGTTTCTAATTATGATTACCCATCTTCCAAAAATAGTTCATATGTGTGGAAAGGTCATCCTAGTAAATATGTGTCATGTAGTTAAATTTAAATAAAATGGGCCTTGGTAATCTATTATTTATAACCTTCACCTATGCCAGGATTATTTAAAATTCAGTTGTATGGAAAATAGAAAGAAAACCTAGCCATTTTGTGGTGATACTGTCAAATACAGTAGCTAAAGAGAACAAGAATTTCCAATGGTCTATGTCCTATGAGTGCTTCTTGAGAAAGAGTGTGGAATAAAGGAAAACAAACAAACTCTAGACCACATGGCTTGTCAATGTTGATTGTGTACCTAACATTTGTGACTACAAGGAAATCGTATCCTAGTGTGCTCGAAGATTCCATTACAGGACAAGAATGATTATGGTCACAGAAAAAGGAAAAAATATAGTGTTTCTTACTCCAAAGGTGTTCAACAAAATGCGGCATCTTCCTACTGCAAATAAACCCTTCAAGGTTGCAGAATCATACACATTCTAAGTGTCTCAAGAAAGCGGTGCTAATATTTTGAAAGAATTTATGTTATTGTATTCAAATATGTCGAGAAACCTTTCAACAATTGTCATAACATTGCTACAAGAGCCATATCGAGACTTTTCATGGTTGTTCCCACATGTATGTGTGTGGCAATCGAATCCACACATACCCAGGTCAACATTGTGTGTAGTTTACTTTACCTTCTAGAGGGATGCCATGTTTGACTAGGCACAGGTGATATCAGATGAACTTTGTTTTCAATTAGGCAATTACATAAGGGTTCAAAGTTTTTATGTGGATGCATATTTGGTGTTCACAATTTTTTATTGCAATGTATTTGATAGTCTCACTGTTAAAAAGAATGTAAATACATAGAATGAACCAATCCAATTATGGCACCCCGTGTTATCTTAATGTAAAGCAAGATTCAATTTTTATATTGCTCAAGATGGTTTTGTTAAAAAATTCAGACACATGTTGGTTGGGGCAGATCCTAGGAGAATAACTTAGGAGTTCGAGCAATTTACGAATGGAAAGGGAATTTACATTGAAGATGAAAACCATACATACATCTAGTTGTATGGTTTCCAAGAAAATCCCCTTCTATTACCTATGTTGTCTGCGATAGATATTTTATCGTGGAAGTTTACCACTAGTATAAAACCTGGTGCATTACATTTGACAAGAAAAGAAAAAAACATTTAATTACATTACCTTTTCAAGTTGGGGACACAACAGTCATGAATCTGGCCCATTTGAAAGAAGCCTCATAAACAATTAGTGCATTTTATATAAAATAAGCACAACCTCTAGTCGATTTTGACCCCCAGTCTATGTTTTCCCAATACTTAAAATCCATAAGGTACAGTAATTTTTTCACAAGATTTGACAAGGAAACTAGTGACAATCCATGCACCAAAAAGGACATCAGTGGATGCAGTGAGGACTTTCCAACAGAAATAATCTCAAATACCAAAAAATAAATCAAAGCAAGACAAAGGGAAAAAAGTAACACCAATGTCCAGTCTTCCTCCAATCCCCCGACATGTAAGAGCTCCACCTTTGGACAAAGAACACAATAGCAAAATCTAAACAGAGAAGAGAGTAATGAAACGTGTGTTGGAGGTGATAGCAGAGAGAAACCACACCATGTCAATATTGAACGTGCACATGCAATCTCACAGCAGAAAAGGAAATGTACCCTAAACATAGACAATTCCCAAGATTCAGGAAGGCCAGGAAGTCTAGGACGTTTAGGAGGTGTTGATGATGTCCATATCGATAGTATAGAGCTACCCAACTGGGTAGCCTAGAGAATTGCATAAAACAAGCAACTGGCACAAGAGCTCGCAAGAGAAGAACCGATGTTGTTAGATCAACACTCCTTGACGTTGCACAACACTTAATACGACAAGCAACAAAGGAAATTGCACATAGACAAGGTTAGTCTTAAAAACATAATGGTCCTTCAGAGATCAAGTGATGTCTTGTATGTTTTAGGAGTTAGACCATATGTTCTCATGAAACTACATCAATGTAGAGGAGATTCCCTTTTCGATTTCATTTCAGAACAAGAGGTATAGACTATTAGATTGAAGAAGAGAATAATTAAGCTTGAGGATGCACTAACTATGAAGCCACTCTTTGCAAATCCATTTTCCATACTGCCAGCAGAACAGGCCCTTCTAGGTACTCCCAGAACCTTAAATCCAAACACAAAAGCGCTTCAATTGTTGAATGGAGTCAGAAGCTATTTTGTCGAAAACTTTGGACATAATAAAAAAGCCATGGGAGATCAGTATCACTCTACGTAATATTTTAAAAAGGATTACAAACTTTACTAAACATTTGTAAAAATATTTGGAACATGATCAAGCCTATTATCAAAACAAGGTAAGTACTTTCATCACACTAGTCACTAGTATGGATGAGCATCAAAGAATCCAGAAACGACTACCCTTAGATGAAAGGATAAAGAAAATAAAGGTAATTTTGGAAGCATGAATAAATGTGTTGAAAGGTTCATTCGCTTCTTGTGATAAGATCCATGAAAGAAGAGAAGATACCACTTTAAAATCAATTGCTATTGCTAAGGAACCGCAGGGCAAATATTTTTTCAAGAATTCAACCATAATCACCAAAGAAGATCTTGATAGTCGGTTAGCCACAATGAAAACCACATTGGCTAATGACTTTGACGGTCTCAAGGAATTTGATGATGAGGAACTAAAACAGTGGATTGTTACATTTGTTAATAACAATGAAGACCACTTCTCAGACATCAACCAAGTCCAGTTGGAATGCAAAGAAGTGGAGGAGCATATTTTCACTCTTCGAGTTAAGAAAGAAATAACCATTGGGCCAATCAAAGGCTACATTTATGACTAGATCAAGAAGGCCATGGAACAGATTGTCATCCCAGAATAAGAATCAAAGACAGTTCAAGAGCAGTATGACTAAACAACTCTTATAAAGCCAGTTGCATATGCACAATAGAAAAACTAGAGCAGTACAAAAATTCCTTCTTAGTAACTATTTAAGCAAGCATTTCATCTGCTTTTTCTCTTCTTTTCTTTCATCGCTTTGTAATGTCCCAAAATTGGGTGTTCTATGTTTTTTCAAAACCTAAAAACCATTTCTAGATATGTGTCTTTCTTTGTTCTAGGTATTTCTTCTATGTTATGGTCCAGGAGCCCCAATCCCAGTCTGTTTGGACAAATGCTTTCACTTTTTACGGCTCTTTTTTAAAATACTAATGCATATTTTTAAACTTGCCCAATAACTGTTTTGGCATTTATCTGCGGAAAAAAAAAAATGTTTTGGCATTTACAAAGATAATTGAAAAAACAATTGTATATTTTTTTACCTTGCCAAGGTAATATTTTGGCATAAACAGTTGTTGATTTTCTATAATTTTACTCTCAGACATAATTTCCAAGCCTATGTTCACTCTCAATCATTTTTTAATGAAATATCATGTTTTATTCCATGCATATGTAGCCATTGAATTTCATTTTGTCGGCTGATCTTTTGAACTCTATGTTATGGCTAGTAAATTTTGTATAATATTGTAAATAGTTTATAAAATAGTGCCAAATCATTTCTCAGGCCTTTCTTTGCTTTTTAAATCTGTGTTGTTTTTTCTTTTTTTTTGTTTGCTAGTTTTCTGTGACCTGTGGGACTAGCCTGTGGCTAAGAAACTACAACTCAGGGGCATCTAAGCCAACAAAATCACCCAGGGATCACACCCGGCCTAAGCCACACCAACCCGTAACATGGATGGATTTTTTGTCCCCGCGGGTTTCAAACCAGTGACTTTAACATTACAGAGTGACTTAACAACACACTTT
>JASDQU010013892.1:144914-198758 GCA_032191745.1 Picea mariana | reverse complement strand
TATATATATATATATATATATATATATATATATATATATATATATATATATATATATATATATATATAATGGAACACACACACACACACACACACACACATATATATATATATAAACATCACTCTTAATATTTTTAGTTGATATGTACTTCATTACTAATCATTTAATGGATGTTTAACTTTCTTTATATATATTATCTTTTATCTTCTTCTTAATATTTTTAACTGATATGTGCTTCATTACTAACAATTTAACAAACATTTGACTTTCTTTATATATATTATATTTTATCTTATATGTATTGTCTTATCCAACTGATCCAGGTGAATATCGGTGGCCACCCACCTTTTCCAAATGGCTCAAAACAATTTTCTGGCAATTTTGGCAATTTACAATTTTTAGCAGTTTTTGACTTCCAGGGCCATTTTGAGGGCCTAATTGAAGGTTTTTTGAGATAGAGGTCCTCAAGGATAGCTAAAGGCATAATTGGGCCCCCAAAGTGAATCTCCCCAACGATACCTTTCCAACGAGCTATCATGCGCCTAAAACGGAGATCGTATGCAAAAGTTACGACCCCGGGCAGTTGATGTACTAACTTACCCAAACGGGGCCCACATGACTTTTGGCGCTTCATCTCCTAGGGTTAGGTTTTTGGATGTCTAGGAATTTTGGCATTCCTGTTTATTGTAAAAAGGCCTTCACAGCGTCATTGTAATGATCTTCTTGCAAATGTGAGTATTCGTCACATCTCTTCTCAAAGATAAGCTGCCACCATTCTAGCGAGTCTTTCACTCTGTATTTTTACAGTCTCTGTACATTTCTTTCATTAATAGAAATCGTGTATTACTGTATATCCGTGTTTATGGTTGCATCTCTGATACATTTCTGTTATATTATTGAATACCTGTGATATCTCTGTGCATTTCTTTATTATATCTCCGCTCTCATTTTGTGCCGAAAATAATCTGGATCAGTGGTATCAGAGCAGGCTGCTCTTGATCATTTTTCCAGTGCATGTCCCCGACGAGGTCCGAGTATAGAAAGTTGGGTCTCGAGCTTGTCTCTCTTGAGGACAACTGCTCTCGCACACCCAAGAAACCCTCAATGGCAAAAGAAAAGAAAAATGACGGAGCAGACAATCCTATCATTGTGTTGCTTGAGCAAGCTCTCACACGATAGAGGGACGAAATGATGGAGAATTTTTCCCACATCCTTCAACGCCTGTCGATAGAAATAGGCGCATCTTCATCAAGCAGCCACTTTGGAGGCACCTCGCCTTTAAAGGTACAAGTTAATTTTGATATTCCTATATTTGAAGGACAGATAGATGCAGAAGCCCTAGACAAATGGTTAAATCTGCTAGAAGGTTATTTCTCTATTCACAAATTTTCTGACAAAGAAAAGATCACCTTCGCACTCCTTAAATCTATCCCCCATGTCAAACATTGGTGGGAAATTTATTGGGAGAAGAGTTCCACAAAGGAGTCTGAAATATATGGGGTCGGTCCCACTTGGGATTTTTTTGTGGATGCGATAAAGGATCAATACTACCATGTTGGAAACTATGAGGACCAGTACATGAGATGGACCACACTGTGGCAAGAGAGGGGCCAAGCAATTTCGAAGTTCACCAATACCTTCCATACCTTGCGCACCAAGCTGGGTATCAAAGACTCTGAGCAACATTTGGTTATGAAATACCGTGAGGCTCTACACAGATACATCCGGACTGAAATGGATATTCTGGACATCTCATCACTCGGTGTTGCTTATCGATATGCTGTTAAAATTGAACAGAATTTTAAGCACCAGAACAAACGGGAATTCAGGTCTGCAAATCCGCAACAACCAAAGTATGACAAAGACGACCCTAACAAACAGTCTCCCGAAAACCAGTACAAGACACAGGAAAAGAAGGGTCACAGGAAGACAAATAAGGACACCGAAAAATGGTGTGATTTCCACAAAAGCCCCTAGCACAACACTGATGAATTTCGCTCAAAACAGTCATTGGTGGTCGAGATCAAAGACAAAGAGCCAAACCCTGATTCAAAATCTGATTATGAAAATACTGGTAAAGGATAGATCATTGGCATAGACCCCACTGCTATTGTCATGACTGCAGCAATTCAACCAGAAGAGCCAACAGATCCTGAAGAGGGGGAGCGCCTTTTTCATTCACAGATGTGGGTGAAGGGGACCCCGCTGCATTTTATTGTTGATAGCGGAAGCCAAAAAAACCTCATCTCAGCANNNNCTTCAAGGATGAGGTATTATGTGATGTTTCCCCACTGGATGTCTGTGATGTTCTCTTGGGCCAACCATATATGTGGAGACGCCATGTTGTTTATGAGTCTCGACCCCGTAGTGTCATTGTTAGTTTGGGGGGTCATCTCTACAGAATACCAGAGTTATTTCCGAATACTATTCCACCTAAAAAGTGTCGCAAGGTAGTATCTCATACTACAAAATTCAGCTTCTTCACAATCTGTTCAAAAGGAGAACAAAAGGACACTGCAACCACTACAGCCTTACCCCAAGCACCTTATATCCAATAGAAGCAACTCGACAAGGGTGCAGCAAAGTGAAAAGATTCCTTCTGCACATCGGCCTCTCATGTATCTTGACTTGTTGAATAGCCTCAACCTCAACAGGTTCGTGACAGAGTTCCACAAACTGAGCAGCGCGACGTTTCCAGCAAGAAAAGCAGCTCACCAAGATGCAGATTCAACAAATGTTTTTCCCTCTCCCCCGGGAACTCAATGCAATGGAGACCATTTCTTCCTAAAGAGGGAGGATTGATCTAGGCGGATATCGGTGGCCACCCACCTTTTCCAAATGGCTCAAAACAGTTTTCTGGCAATTTTAGCAATTTACTATTTTTAGCAGTTTTTAACTTCCGGGGCCATTTTGAGGGCCTAAATGAAGGTTTTTTGAGATCGAGGTCCTCAATGATAGATAAAGGTATAATTGAGCCCCCAAAATGAATCTCCTCGGTGATACCTTTCCAATGAGCTATTATACGCTTAAAACGAAGATCGTATGCAAAAGTTACGACCCCAGAAAGTTGATGTACTAACTTACCCAAACGGGGCCCACATGACTTTTGGCGCTTCATCTCCTAGGGTTAGGTTTTTGGATGTCTAGGACTTTTGGAATTCCTGTTTATTGTAAAAAGGCCTTCACAGCCTCATTGTAACGATCTTCTTGCGAATGCGAGTAGCCGTCACATCTCTTCTCAGAGATAAGCTGCCACCATTCTAGCGAGTCTTTCACTCTGTATTTTTACAGTCTCTATACATTTCTTTCATTAATAGAAATCGTTTATTACTGTATATCCATGTTTATGGTTGCATCTCTGATACATTTCTGTTATATTATTTAATATCTGCGATATCTCTGTTCATTTCTTTATTATATCTCCGCTGTCATTTCATGCCGAAAATAATCCGGATCACCAACATAGTCCATTGTCAGGTATTGTTTTAATTATGAACATGATCATAATTTATGGTTCTAGATTTGGTTGTTTTAAGTTCAAAGTCTTTATCATTTTTCAATGAAACAACTTGTTCTATGCATACATAGCAATGGACTTTCATTCCATGAAATGATATTTTTGTGTCTATGCAATGCTTACAAAAACTTGTATCATATTTTAAAAACTCAATAAAATAGTGCCACGACCTTTCTCATGACTTTCTTTACTTTTCTATGCTTACTTAACCGAGCTGCTCCATTGTCAAGTTTTGTTTTAATTCTGAGCATGATCAAAATTTTTACTTATGGATTTAATTGTTTTAAGTTTGAGGTTTCATAATTCCTATGCTTTTGGACTGTCCATCTCTTTTGTTATATGCAGATGGTCTTATAGGAACTTTGGTGAAAGAAGTAGGTGTATGTAACTAGATTGTGATATACTGTTATCAAATTCAACATTGTGCACAAGGAACCTTTGTTGTTCGAGCAACTCTACACTATTTTCTTTCTGCAAAACCTAAGTTTCAGACACTTTACAATGTTTCCCGCACATCGTGACATCCACACACTTTGCATTGTTTCATCCACAACTCCACTTTGATACATGTTACATTACTTCCTCGGTATCTTTACCTCTAAATAGTTCATTTTACTAATTTATATGGAAGATGTTTATGGAGGATGTTTTTAGTTGTTTTTTATAATAAACATTGTTGCTTGAAATAAATTCAATTTAACAATATTTTTTAAGTTAAGTATATGCATAGAGTAATTTTGTTTACTTTATATAGTTGTTTTTTATAATAAACATTGATACTTCAAATAAATACAAGTATCCAGAATGAGTGCTACAAACTTAGAAAATGAGATTTCCATAGATCAATCAGTTATCATGCAAATTACGTCAATGTCTAGAATTAGTACTATTGAACTATTGGTAGTACGGAGAAGTGCAAGAAGGTGAAAGGTTGGGTGATATGAACAAAAAACTCAAGCATTCAAACTAGATTAATTTGTTGATTGTATGGCACATATGCATGTGTGGATGGACAGAACATATGGTTGTGGAGACAATATGTATGTGCCGAAGATATATGTCTTCCAAATATATATATGTCAAACACTTCACTTATTTACAAAGTTTTCTTCGACATTGAACAATTTACATTTCTTCCTATCTTTTACAAATTCTTATGAAAAACAAATTTGTTGAAAAGACTTCAAAATGTTTAAAAATGAAATTGGCATAAGTGAGTCAATTATCAAGAAAATTACATCACAGGTCAAAATTTGTGCAATGGAACTATTGGACGTGCAGAGTTGCAAAGTGCAAGAGTGTAGGAGGATGACTGCTATGAATTATCCGCACAAGGGTTCAAATTACACTAGATATTTCCCGTGCATAGCATATGCATGTGTAGATGTGTAAAGGATATGTCTTTCTGGATGATGTCTCTGTATGGAACAAATATCTATCCGGTATATATATATGTTTAACAATATTTTTTTAGTTAAGTGTGTGCATAAAATCATTTTGTGAACTATTAAAACCGTGCAATTGTGAAGTGCAGGAGTTTGATACGATGAGTGATATCAATTATCTACACAAGGTTTCAAATTAAACTGAGTCTTGGTTGTGTGAAGGATATGCATGTGTGGACGTATAAGGGATATGCTTTGCTTTCCACAATTCTAATATGTGTCTACTTTGCATAGAAGCATTTTGTTTATTTTATATAGTTTTTTTTTTTATATAATAAACATTCTCTTAAAATAAATACAAGTATCTATACTTAGTACTGCAGACTTAGAAAATGACATTTCCATAGATCAATTAGTTATCATGCAAATTACATCTTTGGTCAAGGTCGATACTTTTGAACTATAGGAAATACAGAGTTGCAAACCGCGGGAAAGCACTAGGATGGGCAATATGGATCAACAACACAAGGGTTCAAGCTAGATTATGTTGGTTGTATCATGCATATGTCAGTGTGCACACCCAAAACATATGGTTGTGTGGAAGATATGTGTGTGTCAAAGATATATGGTTTCCGAAAATATATATGTCAAACACTTCACGTATTTACAAAGTTTTCTTCGACATTGAACAATTTACCTTTCTTCCTATTTTTTACAAAATCCTATGCAAAATGTTTTTTATGCAAAGACTTCAAAATGCTTTAAAAAATTGGCATAAATGAGTCAGTTATGAAGAAAATTACATTGCAGGTCAGAATCTGTGCATTGGAACTATTGGGCGTGCAGAGTTGCAAAGTCCGAGAGTGCAAGAGGATGATTGCTATGAATTATCCGCACAAGGGTTCAAATTACACTAGATCTTGCCCGTGTGTAGCATATTCCTGTGCAGATGTGTAGAGGATATGTCTTTCTGGACGATGTATCTGTATGAAACAAATATATTTCTGGTAGATATATATGTTTAACAATATTTTGTTTAGTTAAGAATATGCATAAAATAATTTTGTGAACTATTAAAAGTGCGCAATTGTGAAGTGTAGGAGTGTGGGATGATGAGTGATATCAATTATCCACACAAGATTCCAAATTAGACCGAGTCTTGGTTGTGTGAAGGATATGCTTGTGCGGAATGCAGGGGATATTCTTTGCTTTCTGCAATTCTACTGTGTGCATACTTTGCATAGAACCATTTTGTTAATTTTATATAGTTGGTTTTTATAATAAACATTGTCTCTTAAAATAAATAAAAGTATCCATATTGAGTGCTACAAACTTAGAAAATGAGATTTCCATAGATCAATTAGTTATCATGCAAATTACATCGTTGTTCGGGATCAATACTATTGAATTATTTGAAATACGGAGTTGCAAATTGTAGGAAAGCATGAGGATGGGTGATATGGATCAATAGCATAAGGGTTGGGGCTATATTTTGTTGGTTGTACGAAGCATATGCTAGTGTGCACGACTAGAACATATCGTTGTGTGGATGATATGTGTGTGTCGAAGATATATATATGTTCCAAAGATATATATGTCGAACACTTCACTTATTTGCAAAGTTTTCTTAGACATTGAACAATTTACCTTATTTCCTATTTTTTAACAAATTTTTTTCTCTGCAAAGATGGTTATCACTGAAATTGGGATAAATGAGTCAGTTATCAATCAAATTACAATGTTGCTCAAAATCTAGACGTGTGGAGTTATGAAGTGGGGGAGTGCAGGAAGATGACTGTTATGAATTATCCGCACAATGGTTCAAATTACACTAGGGTTTTCCTATGTGTACGTGCAGAGGATATATTCGTCGAGACGATGTATATGTTCCCAACAAATATTTGTTTGGTAGATATCAATGTTTAACAATATTTTTTTAGTTAATCATATGAATAAAAACATTTTGTGAACTATTAAAAGTGTGGAGTTGCGAAGTGCAGGAGTACAGGAGCATGAGTGGTATCAATTATCCGCAAAAGGATTCAAATAGACTAAGTCTTGGCTATGCGAAGGATATGTCTATGCGAACATCCAAGGAATATGCCTTGCTTTCCACAATTGTAATGTGCGCATACTTTGCATTGGTTCTTGATGATCCTATTTTGCAAACACTTTACATTGTTTACCACATATGCTAATCTCCCTATTGAACATTTCATTTATTAGTCCCTATCATAAGCATGCAACTATAGCAATTAGTTTTGTGTTAACCATAATTTTATTTTTACATTGATCAAAAAACTCTGGCTTTTTTACATGTTAAACACAATCAATTTTTTTGTTACTAGCTTTTGATTGGTCCTTCAAAACAAAATCTTATTGTGGGGTCGGCTCTGGGAATTTAGTAGGCAATTTAATTCCACAATTTAGCGGATGGTTGGAACATATGCATGTATGGGTGTGGAACTAGTGCATGTATAGGTGTGGAACCAGTGCATGTATGAGTCTCAAAGTGGTGCATATATGAGTCTCAAAATTCCCATACCATCTTGGTTTCCAAAGCTTGTTATTGTGTGAGTTTGTGATTGGGGACATTAAAAGTTGTGGCCCAGACTATTTGTTTTCGTTTTTATTGTTGATTATATATATATATATATATATATATATATATATAGAGAGAGAGAGAGAGAGAGAGAGAGAGAGAGAGAGAGAGAGACTGATTTATACATGTGTAGGGATATATTTGTGCAGAGATAAAACTATGCGAAAGTGTGGAAGCTATATCTATCCAGACTATATGTATAATTAACTTTATTGTTGAATATATATATATATATATATATATATATATATATATCATTTTTATACCAACTAACAGACATACCCATGTGGACTATATGAGTGTGTTGAAGATGTATAGTCAACTTTTATTAGATTAATAATTAACTTTTATTTCGAATATACGTATATACATAAAAAGCATTTTGTTAAGCATATGCATATGCATAACAATATTATATTATTGATAACATTGACAACTAGCCATCCTAGCCTGCAAACACTTTACATTGCTTCATGCATATGCTAACATCTCATTGAACAATTCACTCATTTACATTGCTTACAACATATGCTAATGTCCCCATTGAACACTTCACTTATTTATTTACCAAGTTTTGCTCTACATTGAACACTTAATTACCCTTTGCTTCTTATATTATAAGAATAAATATTATAAGTATTCTTATTTAGATTTAGATGAGAATATTATTTATTGTATAAACATGTTACGTCAAGTTTTATTCCACATTGAACAGTTTCTTTTTTTGCTTATTTTTACAAAGTTTTATGCTAATTGTATTTACTATGCCATAAACAATAATTTTATTTGTCTTTATTATATGAATTATCTTTTGACAAAGACAATTCATTATATATGCATCTAGTTATACTAACTTTCATTATTCAACATATATTTCCCAATTAGCAGGCGCTACCCTACAACCTTTTTTTCTTTTTAAAGTGATTTCATATATGCACATTAATTAAAAATCAAAGTCAAAGTTACAAAAAACTAGAGGATTTGATAATTTTTTTAATTAAAAAATTAAGCTACTTTGTTAGTCTACAATTGGTTTACCTTAACTAAATATTAATGTTCTTATATAGTGTATTTTTATTGTTGATGAAGGGTGGCATTTTACCATTATATGAGGCTCTTGTGATTGTCTTATTACCTTGGATTTGCATAGTGGGTGCAAAGTTCTCCAACAACTTTATATTTTGTTACGGTATATTTGATATTATTATTTTGATATCGTCAATTTTTTGGGGGGTGGGTTTAGTTGTTTCGAATAAATTGTTTCATAATTTCACTATTGGTAAATACTCAATATCATTATTGGTAAATATTCAATAGATGAAAATGTGATATTATCAACTATTTCTCAACTTTAATAAGAGGAGATTACCATCGATCTCTTAATTTATGTTGCTTGTGTTATTGCTATTAGATTATCTATAGGACCTGCTTCCACTAGACCTAGAAATGGTCATGGTTTTGTTGTGGGCCAAGCTTATCAACACTAACGTTCAAAATTGTAACATCCTGCACTACTGAGCCCACTTTTATTTACATATTCTTTGAGGACACTTGTGTGCAAGTGATCCGGTTATAGTATATTATGATTTCATTTCGATTATGAGTTATATATGATGGTGACGATGTGTTGTGACTTATTGTTATTTTGATGTATATATATATATATATATATATATTGACAGATATTATTGACGAGTTTTCCTAAGTGTGCAGGGCACATGATAGGTTATGGATGTTGATGGCATCAATGGGCTTCCTTGGATTCTGGATTGAGTCAGGGAGTGGATTGTATTTGTTTGAGTATTTCATTTTACGCACATGTGACATATGATTGATTACAGTCTTATTTATGTATATGGATTATTGACACTATTTTTGTAAGTGGATGCAGGTTTGACGATGCTTGCTAATCTAACTCACCTAAGGAGTAAAGAGGTCATGCATAGAAACTAGACATTTGAGGGAGAGGTGTGGAGGCGTCCCTATCACAGCCTACTAGCACTCCTGTTGTGACCTAAATTGTAGGTTAACGATTATCTAGTTTGAGAGGTCCACGATGTCGTGTGGACGAACTGAGACAATCACTCACAAAGATTTCTAGGGGACATACAATAAGGCAGAGTCCTTATTCCTTAGAATCCCTTAGTATCTCACAAGGTCGATCGAATGGAGTGTTGACTCCAAGGGTTGGACAAACTTCCAAAACCAGTCTAAGGCGAGTGGCACCCTTCGAGCACAGAGGTGCGTCTTGAAGGGCATGTCACATAATTAAAATATGAGTCAAATAAATCTAGGTGGCTTAGAAAACATTGAAATTTTTAGACCTTGTTAGAATAAAATTATTATTTAATTAGTAAATTTCAAACCTAGAAGCCTAACAAGAGTTGAAGCCTAAATCTAGACTAAGTTCAAGTCTAAGTTCAATTAAGGGACTAGTTAAAATATTAAATAAATTAAAAGGATTTGAAATAAAATCAAACTCTAGGAAGAATATAAATAAAAATTTAAAGAGTGGATAAATTGCACATGTGTGCACGAAGTTAATAAAATGGATTTTAAATAGAAGGAATTAAAAATATGAGAGAATAGGTGTACACATAGAATAGTATCTTGAGTCAAGCTACCACTAAGATTAACTAGAAGAAGACTCCTAATCCAACTCTAACTAAGATCTAGTTAGGGGACACTCATTAAATGAGAATTTGGGGGACAAAGGGACAACTAAGAGAGAAAATAGGAACACATTGGGGAATCTGAGGGAAATTGGATTTTTAAATAAAATAAAAATGGTAATTACTTGTGCAACTTAGGGAGAGGGTGACAAGTGTGTGGGTGAATAATACTAATTAAATTAATTAAAAAAATAATTAATTGTGCATGAGGACATGTGTCATTGAGGATTTTTCTATAAAACAAATGTGGTAGAAAGGAAAGGGAGCTCACTTATTCTTGGTAATGTTATGCTGCCAAAATTTTGTGGAATGTGTTTTATTTGTAAGAGTTGGGATACCAAGTTTGTAGAAAGAGTGGAAGCTCTTCCTTGCGAGGCAAGCCTTGGAGCTATTGTTTGTTGGTTTATTGTGTGTGGCCCCTTTGTAGCATTGGGGGACTAAGGGGGAAGAAGAGTACCCCTAGCGTTGGGTGGGAGGTATCAGTTTCATCGAAGGGATTATGTTTTCTATACCCGTGACCCCATCATCCTGATCTATTTCTATACTTATCCAAATTCTCCATAACTTACTATAGACTCTTGGGATGTTACAACTCTCTTCCATACTTCCACTATCCCACTTATCTATAACTTCACGATCTCTCAATACTTAGTCAAATTTTTAAATTCTTACCGCGGGTCTGCAATGATTTCATAACTCATCCATATACTATGCCAACCCCATGATCTCGTTGCCCCACCCTGCTCTTACCCCACCATTTCATTTCCCCGTTGTTTTTCCATCCCGATTTTCCACTGCCCCACAGTAATCTTTGTCTTGGTTTATCATGTTCCCTAATGTACATTTAATGCACATCTGCTAGTAATGACTAAAATTGGTTAAGTTTTAAAATATGTTATTAATGGCAATATTTTCGAGACAAATCCTCATCAATTTCAATTAATTTTTATTAACGATCCTTGAGTCAAGAGCCTCGGAGCGTGTTAAAGTAAACATGTTTAGTTTGTTGATAACACTTTGAGAATAATTGTACATTAATTTATCAACTTGATTAAGTATGACAACCTAGAGAAAGGAAGAGTTTTGTGGAGATACCATCAACCTACTTGGACGAGAAAATCAAAGGTTTCAGTGGTCAATGGAATACAAATATTACTCTTCATTGCCACCTATGGAGAAGAGTTCAAACCAGATTTTGACATCGGGAATTTCTTTAGAAATATGCATTCCATAAGTATACAATTTCAAGGAGTTGATTTCATGGTGCATTGATAAATTTGACAAGAATCAGAGAATAATTCAGTTGCAAGGGGAGTCTCTTGTTTCCTTAGCACCTTTAGTTTTCAAGAGGATGCTTAGACTTCCAAAGTCGACGATGAATTTCAAAGGTGATGAAGCTAAGGACTTTCTAAAGATAAATAATGGAGGATTGGAGCTTCTATGAAAATATCTTGAAGACCCAACAATTATTCCAGAGGATCTTACAAGCATTCAGGAACAATTCGAAGTAAAGTTGGAATTATTGAAGATTGCATCAACTGAGAGTTTAAAAATTTGATCGAGTATTCAAAAATAGAAGTTGAAAGTTGGTTGGTTGGTCATGTAAATAAAAATGAAGATATTGAGGACACCCTTCAACAAATTTCGATGGACTTCAAAGATCTGGAAAATTTGTTATTTCTTATTAAAGTAAGGAAAGAAATAACTATGGCACCAATGAGATAATACATTGAGAATTGGTTAAACAAATCCTTAACTAAAATAACTGAATCAGATCAAGAAAAATCAGGTGTAACTGATCAAGCAGTCCCAATGAAGGATAATATAAAAGACACACCAAGGGAGAGATTCCATCATAGTAAGTAAAGCTGTCACTTTTCATAATTTCCTATCCTTCATACTTCTCATTCAGAAATCATATAGTTGTGCCTTTTCATTTTTTGAGAACCCATAACCAATATCTTATTGTCTTAGCTTTCTTCTTCTAGGTCTAGTCAAGGTCTACTTTCTTTTAAGGTCCACGAGAGCCCCATCCCAGTCCTTTTGGAGGAATGAAATCTTTTAATTTTATTGTAAAACAAACTATTATTTTTTGAACTCCCCAAAGAATTACTTTAGGGTGCAACTTTAATGACTTTTCAAACCTCAAATTTCTAAGTTCGATATTTTTCTAGTGTACATATCGTATTCTCTTTCAGTTTAAATGCCATACTCTTTTAAAATCCTTTGAATCATGGACTTATGCTTTTCTTTCTTATGAATGTGACCAAATTTTATTATGTTGTGATGCATGTGAGGAATTTGTTATTTTCATATTATGATTTCCCTATCTTTGTCTAGTATTATGTAAATATTTTATTTAAGTATATAAAAGTCTCTTGGTCCTTCTCTCATGAACTTTTTCTTTTTGAATATACTCTTGTACTTTAAACTATGTTTTCATAGTTTATTTTCAAGCAATAAAAAATTTTGGGGTTTGTCGTTTAGCACTCTCATATTTGATAGTATAGGTCAGGATACAACAAGCTATATTTTTTAGATTATAATAGAAGAGTACCACCTCTATAAAAATGCAAGGGGATATTATATCCTTATGAGGTTGTTTCTAGGATTGTGACCTATCTGAACTTCAAAAACAAGCAAGAAGTAAATGATTGACAGTAGAGGCAATGGAGAAACTAGTGTGTGATATATAAAAAATGATACCAAATCAACTTGAGTAGACCAAGTCCATGATTTGGGTCCTACCATTACACTAACAGCTCTAGTTGTCATACATTCTTTATTTATTCTCTTGGAAAAAACACACATAATGTAAAAAAAATTATCCCATATGGTCATTCAATATCATGGACGATTTAATAAAATATATCTACTTGTCTATCTAACTATCTCAGAGTCTTTACTTTTATATTAGGTAGTTCATGGTGGTTCTCATTGTCAAGTATGGACATTAATCATGAGATACATTGCGATATACAAGCTATGCAAAAGGGGTATTGAATAATAAGAACACTTCATCTTCCCATGTTCAACCTATTATGAGATCCATGGAAAATATTGTTACTTAATTAGAGATCCACACACTTTTAGTTAGAAGAATACTTTGTAATCCCATATTCAACCAATTGTGAGATCCATGAAATATTATATTACTTATTTTGAGATCTTTGATTCATTAAGAAAACCAAAAGCATGTTATCCTTTTCATTATATAGCTTACTTAATTCTAGAGGAATAAACTGCATACCCTAAGAGCCAACTCTATTGAGGACCTCATGTTTAACTACCCAATTACTTAGGCAAATATGAAGTGACATAAAAATCATATTTGGCATTCAAAGGGGCATTCAACACCAAATAACTTCCACCATAGATAGCTCAATTTATTTGATAGTGCATTTTTATTGGAGCATATCACTATCTTCTCTCAACCTTAAATAATAATAGAAATCACACTTCCCATCTTTCCTCTAAACCTTTAGGTGAAGTTAGTCTTAATTTGTATGAAAATAGAAAGGTAGAAATTATGCAATACTTTTCCTTTAGTGTATAACATACTTGAAAATAAAGGAGAGGTCAAAATTCCATATCAAACATTGGGAATCAATGTTTCGATAGAATCTAGTGATCCAGTTTTAGGCACGGAACGAACTAATTAAAAGAATGAATACAATAAACACAGAGATATGAAGAATAACACAAATATCCAGTGAACAATAGCTTCTATTGAATAATGAAATAGGATGAAACTATAAAACTATAGAACCGAAACACTTGCTCGAATGGTGGTAGCTATATCTGAGAAGAGATGTGGCTGTTGCGTGCATCCGTCTAAGTAGAATGGATTACAATGAGGCTCCAAAGGCCTTTTTGATATTACTCATGAATGTGAAAACCCTATACATCCAAAAACCTAACCCTAGAAGGTGAAACGCCAAAAGTCATGTGGGCCCCTATGGGTAAGTTGGGGTAAGTTGGTGCCTCAACTTCCCAGGGTCATAACTTTTGCATACGACCTCCATTTTAGGTGTGTGATGGCCCATTGGAAAGGTATTTCATAGAACTACACATTATGTTGTCAAGATCTAACTCTGTCTATAGTTTGACTGTGGTGAGCCAAAAAAAAATGTTTAGGGCCCCAAAACGGCCCTGGAAGTACAACAAGATGTGTCGACATGAACACATACAAAATAATCCAGTTGGATTACGGGAGAGGCCACCAGAATCCACCTGGAGGATGTGTGGGGATTCAGAAAGCCCCAAAAGTGTAGAACCCACAATTACAAAGAAGTATAGAAGAACGTGTTGAACAAAAACAGACAAGAGGAGCCAGTTGGAATAGGTGGGTGGCCACCAATATCCATCTGGATGAATCCTCCCCCCTTAGGAAGCAATGGTCTCCATTGCATTGAGTTCCCCCATCAGGTGAGGAAACTTTTGTTGGATTTGGCCCTGGGTGAGACACTTTTCTTGGTGTGGGAATTTCCATGCCTTGACAACCCGATAAAGCTAGATCCTCTGCTGGCGAGTGCCCTTGGCCTATGTGTCCACTATCTGATTAGTGGATGCTTGTTCCATGCAGTCAGGGTTGAGATCTGTTGGTGTTATTTGTTCTATGATCTCTTAGGTGTCCAATAATAGTGGAAAATATGGTCGAAGGAGGTCCACATTAAACAGTGGATGCAAGCCAAGGAAGGGTGGAGTGTTGAGCTCAAAAGCATTGCTACCCACAAACTTGGTGATAGTGTAAGGCCCATAGCGAAGTGGGCGAAGATTCCGATGGAGCCCCATGAGACGCTCCTTCTGCAAATGTAACCAAACTTTGTCACCAACCTAAAATTGGTGTGGTACCATGTGTTGATCATGGTGTTGCTTGTACTTAGCATTGGATTTCTACAAAATCTCCTAGACTTGTTGGCGGATGTGATGAATCCTCTCAATGAATCTGNAACAAAATCTCCTAGACCTGTTGGCGGATGTGATGAATCCTCTCAATGAATCTGGTGGCTTTGTCGATCGCAGACTGATCATGGGAAGAGTCTCTCTATGCGGTGGTAAGAGGAAGTGCAACATCAATGGGTCCCAAGGGTTGGAATCCCAGACCCACCTAAAATGGGCTATGGTGGGTGGAGCTATGGAGAGCCCTATTGTAATTGTGTTGAAAATAGAGGAGATTCTCATCCCATGTACATGGATTCTTAGAATTTTACATGCATAGGATGTGCACAATCATCTGATTGACGACCTATGTTTTGTCGTTGGTTTGGGGGTGGAAAGCAGGGATTTTGTGAGCTTGGTGTCCAACAGTGACCAGATACTCGACCAAAATGTGTTGAGGAACCTGTTGTCTCGATTGGAGATGATGGTTTGTGGTATCCCAAAGTGGACCCACACTCGTTCGAAGAAGAGCTTGGCAGTATCTACCATTATGATATTCTTCTTGCAGGCTATGAGGATGGCCATCTTCGAAAATCGATCAACGACCACAAATACGAAGTCATTTCCTTGCTTGGTGGACGAAAGGCCACACATGTAATCCATTGAGATGGATTCCCAAGGCTTCTCGGGAATAGGGAGAGGGGTGTATAAGCCTTTCTTCTTAATGGTTGGCTTGGCAATGGCACAGACAGTGCAAGATCTGATATACTTGATGACGTCCTATCGAATTTTTGGCCAATAAAAATGTTTCTGAAGAACGGCCACTGTTTTCTCCACACCAAAATATCATGCCACCCAACTGTAGTGGGCTTCCCGAAACAACTTTGCATGCTCGCTTGTAGGAACACAGAGATGGCCCATGTGGCATAAGAGTTTGTCCTAAATATGAAAATCGGTGGCAGTATCGCCTGTAACCAAGAGTTGATAGGTGGTGGGGAAGTCCATATCTTGTTGATAAAGTTGGGGCCACTCAGATGCTTCATGTTCATAGGAATGGAGCACAGTGGTGAGTGCAGCCATAGGAGGTCGGCTGAGGTAGTCAACGACACAATTTGAGATACATGTCTTATACTTGATGTTGAGATGGAACTGTTGTAGGTAGGTGGACCACTTATGATGGAGGTCGTTCTGCAATTTCTCATGTGTATGTATGAACTGCATAGGCTTGTGATCATTGTGTATGATCATCACTTTTCCCAGAATGTAATGTTTCCATTGACGACGGGCTTGTACAATGGAATACATTTCCTTGTCATAGGTGGGGTGTTTTTGTACAGTATCGGAGAATGTCTCACAATGGTATGCCACCAAATGCTCATGATGAGTGAGAAATGCACCCACAGCATAGTCAGATGCATCAGTCTCAATCTTGAACGGTTGTTGCAGATCGAGAAAGGAGAGTATTGGAGTTAAGCACAAATGATGCTTCAGATCATCAAATGCTCATTACTTCTCCTTCCCCCACATGAACTTGGCCCTACCACTGCCCTTGGTCACCTGGTAGATGGCCCATGCAATATGGGAGAATCCTAACACAAACCTTCAGTAGAAGTTGGCTAGTCCCAAGAAGATCTGAAGCGTGTTCAGTGTGGTTGGATCTTTCCAGTCATGAATGACTTGGATCTTAGCTGGATAAACATGTACCCAATGCTCATCAATAATGTAGCCCAAGTATTGGACCATGGTCATGCCAAAAGATCATTTTTCCAAGTTGGCATAGAGCTTGTGCTGTCGAAAAGTGTTCAACACCTATTGAATATGTCGCATGTGCTCCTCCCATGTTTTGTTGAAGATGAGGATGTCATCCAAATATACCATCATAAAGGAGTTGGTGAATGGTCTCAATACATCATGCATCAACCTCAAGAAAGTGGTTGGTGCATTTGTTAAGCCAAATGGAATGAATAGTCATTTGAAAAGACCTTCTTTAGATTTGAAGGTTGTCTTCCATACATCATTTGGTTCGATGGGAACCTAGTGGTAGCCAGAATTTAGGTCAATCTTGTTGAAGAATCTGACCCCCTTGAGTTGGTCAAGAAGGTCATCAATCCTGGGAATGGGGTACCAGTTTCAAACTGTGATTTTGTTTAATGCTCTGTAATCAATGCAGATTTGCCATGTCCCGTCCTTCTTTTGCACCAATACAATCGGGATCTCACAAGGGGGGGAGTTGGGTCTGATGTGCCCCTTTTGAAGCAGCTCTTGGATCTGTCGCCTAATTTCATAATTTTCCATCAGCGAGAGACGATATAATGTTCCATTAGGTAGAGGTGCATCGGGGTTCAGACCAATTGGATGCTTGAATTGGCAGTGTGTCAGTACCCCTGTAGGTGAGGAGAAGATGTCTATGTATTCTTCCACAATCTCATCCACTTGTTTATGCTGCAAATAGAGGATCTATGTAGAGTCCACAGATGTGGTGGCGACCTTCTAATTATTGTGAGAACAAATAACAAAGAATATGAACTTCCCGATCTGTGAGATGACCTTACTGCATTGCTTAGAAGAGATTAAAGAAATAGTAGTAGGCGACGCTACCTCTGGTATCATGTACAATTGTCTACCCAAAGTAATAAAAACATTGCGGGGTCTAGACTCATACACAACATGACACTTCCACAAATATGGTTGTCCTAAAAGAACATCACAAGCGTCAAGGGGGAAATATCACACAGTACCTCATCTTTGAAAGGCTTGATGTCGTAGGTAGACAACACTGTTGGCTGACACAAAGATCTCTTCCTTGGCGAAGCCAGCCAATGGTGTAGAGTTGCAGGTGTCGTGTCATTTTTAGTTCCATCCACTTAATGACCTCTACTGAAATCAAGTTCTTCTTACTCCCGCTATCGACAACGAAATGAAGCGGGGCTCCGTTTACCCACATCTGCGAGTGAAAGAGGCATTCTCCTTCCTCTGGTTCTTCTAGTTCTCTTGGTCGGACTTTGGTGGTAGCGACAGTGGCACTGGGTTCAGCATTGATAATTTGCTTCCCTCCTTCAGGATTTGATTCGAAATCAGAATCAGCCTATGACTCAGAAGCCTTCAGGTCAGCCATGAGTGACTGCTTGGAGCGACATTCTTCAGTGTTGTGCCAAGGGATTTTATGGTACTCACACCATTTTCTCATGTCCTTCTTCATATTTTCATTTCCCTTCTTGTGTTGTGGCTTGGACTGGTTGTCTTGAGGGTGGCTATCTCGACTTGGTCCCTTGTTGTGTGGTTTGGGGCCACCTTTTCCCTGCTTTGACTGTGAGGGGTTTGCAAATCCAAACTCTCACCTTTTCTGCTTAAATTTCTGCTCGATCTTGACCGCGTATCTATAAATCATGCCCAATGAGGCGATGTCCAAAAAATCCATTTATGTTTGAAGGTATCTATGCAAACAGTCGTAGTATTTGAGCACCAGATGATGCTCAGAGTCTTTGATACCCAATTTGGTGTGCAAGGTATGGAAAATATTGGTGAAATCTGGTACTATTTGGTCCCTTTCTTGACGTAGGGTGGTCCATCTGGTGTACTGATCCTCGTAGATTCCAACAGGGTAGTATTGTTCTTTATTGGCATCCTGGAAGGAATCCCATGTAGGGGATACCACAAACATTGCAAATTCCTCTACAACCCTTTGCTCAGAGTAAGTATCCCACCAATCTTTAACATGGGGAACGACCTTGTGGAGTGAAAAAGTGATCTTTTCCCTATCGAAAAAATTGTGGACCAAAAAATACCCTTCAAGCAGATTCAACCATTTATCTACAACATCCACATCTATCAGTCCTTCAAATAATGGAATATCAAGATTTACCTATACCTTGAAGGGGGTTTCATGGTTGCTTTATGAAGATGCTTCTCCTGTGGGAAGTCATCAAAGGATCTACGTGAATTTGTCCATCATTTCGTTCCTTTTTCGAGCAAGGGCTTCCTCGAGCAACATTTTAATAGGATCTCCTACTCCATCATCTTTCTTTTCGTCCCCCGTGGGTTTTTGTCGGAATCGAAGCAACCGATATTGCAATGGCTCGATTGGTTCGACTCCCAACTTCTTGTACCCAAATCTTGTCGGGGACATGCACGAAGAAAAATAAATGAAGAGCAGACCGCTCTGATACCACTAATCCGGATTTAGGAGTGGAACGAACTGATTAACATACTGAATACAATAAACACAGAGATATGAAGAACAACATAAATATCCAGTGAACAATAACTTCTATTGAATAATGAAATAGGTTGAAACTGTAAAACTACAGAACTGAAACACTTGCTCGAATTGTGGTAGCTATCTCTGAGAAGAGATGTTGCTGCTACGCGCATCCATCTGAGTTGAATGTATTACAATGAGACTCTAGAGGCATTTTTGATATTACTCATGAATGAAAAAACCCTATACATCCAAAAACCTAAACCTAGAAGGTGAAACGCCAAAAGTCATGTGGGCCCCTATGGGTAAGTTGGTGTAAGTTCGTACCACAACTTCCCAAGTTCATAACTTTTTCATACGACCTATGTTTTAGGTGTGTGATAGCCTGTTGGAAAGGTATTTCAAAGAAATACACATTCTTCCATCAAACTCTAACTCCATCTACAGTTTGATTGTGGCGAGCCAAAAAAAACAATGTTTAGGGCCCAAAAATGGCCCTGGAAGTACAACAAGACGTGTTGACATGAAAACATACAAAATAAGCTAGTTGGATTAGGCGAGAGCCCACCAGTATCCACCTGAAGGATGTGGGGGGCTTCAGACAGCCCCAGAAGTGTAGAACCCACAATTACAAACAAGTATAGAAGAACATGTTGAACAAAAACGAACAAGAGTAGCCAGTTGGAATAGGTGGGTGGCCACCAATATCCACCTAGATCATCTAGTGAGAGTTACAACAAGGACAACAAATAAAATGATGTGAGTAAGAAGCAAAGGGTTGATAATAGAGTCAATCATGCATATATAACCCTCAATGCAAAGAAAGCAAGTCAAACTCAATGGAATAAGCCAAATCCATGATTTAGATCTTGCCCATTGGGTCTAGCTATCATAATTTCTTTCTTAATTCTCTTAAAAATTGATAAACACAATGTAAAATGTGTTGTCCCATATAGTCATTTAGTCTCGTAAACGATTTAATATCATTTCTCTATATCCTCTTCTCATCTAATATTTTTAAGGTATAACCTTAGAATTACATCATAATTACTCATCATTACCACCTTAAATACAACCCTTCAATGTAATCATTGTCTTTAATTCTAGATTGAATTTTTTTTCATCACTTCAAGTTATCTTATCTTAGGGCTTCGGAGAGGTAGAAACTAAGAAACACTTTCTCCTACACTATGAAACATCCTCACAAATCAAGGTGAGGTCGAATTTGCATATTAGACACTAGGAATCAACATTTCATGAATATTTAGTGAGAAACAACAAGGTTGGCTAAGAAAAATATGTGGACAAGAAACAAAGAATTGAGAGTAGGGTCAACTAGGTGGCTAGCTTATGATATAGAGGGAAGTGGATAACAACTATTTGAGTAGACCAAGTCCATGATTTGTGTCCTATTATTACATAACTACCTCTAATTATCATATTTTCCTGTTTTCATGTTTTATTCTCCTCGGAAAAGTACATAAAATTTAAACTTTTTTGTCCCATGTGGCCATTCGGTATTGTGGATGGTCTAATAAAATATATATATTTGTCTATCTATATATCTCATTGTCTTTACTTTTGTATCAGAGGATGCATGGTGGTTCTCACTTGTTAGGATGGACATTGAGCATCACAAATAATGTGATATATAGGTTATGTAAAAGCATTGGGGGGTTTCACTTAGTAAACATATGGCATGGCACCTTCATTCATGGGATATTTAAAAATGCCTCTAATTTTTTTCCTAGATCACAAAAGGCATTTTTTAAACCTTCTCCTAATACATATTTCCAATTAAAAAAACAATATTTTAACTAGATATCCTAAGTATCCATTTTTTTTTACATTTTTCATATCCCTAATATATTTGTCCCAATTTGTTATCCATTTTTCACCTACTAAATGTCATCATGCTTTCTCCTTCCTCCACCTCCAACAATCATCATGATGTTTTTTACTCAGTCCACTTTTAGATTGGATCAAGCATCTTCTTCCCTATACTTTCTAAAGTCCCTATATCCACATCCATAAGTAAAATAAAATACACTCTCCATACATACATACATATATATAGGCGTATTATAATACATTCTCAACCCCTTATTTCCTATTAATATATTGCTCAAATTTTAAGTAATTTTAAAGCCCCCAATTTGAATGAACGCAGTAGGGCATTGTCTAGCTAGTGCATCCTTTACGTGTAATAGGGATCATGAATCAAAATAACACTTCATCTTCCCATGTTCAACCAATTGTGATATCCATGGTATATATTATTATTTATTCAAAGATCTTCACACTTCGAAATCTTTGATTTATTATGAAAACCAAAATCTCGTTGCTAAAATTTTCATTAGAAAGATTACTTAGTTCAATAGGCATAAATTGCATACCCTTAAATCCAACTTTATCAAAGCCCTCATTAGTGACTATCACATTACTAAAGCAAATTTGAAGTGACACATTGTTTGCATTGAAAATGACACTCAATGCAAAATCCCTTCCACAATTTATACCTGAAGTTGGTGAGAGTACATTTTCACTTAAATATTTTTTCCTTAACCTTAAATATTGCTAGAAATCATTCTTCTCATCTAAACCTTTGACTAAACTTTGTTTCAATTTTTTTAATCTCTTTTCTCTTTATATTTTCAATTTAATTTTGACATGGTGTTGTTAGGATATTTAGACACTTAGGAGCTAGTTAAGATCAACTTGGTTTAATGTGTCTCTAGGTAAAAGTGAGTTTCTTTAGTATGTATCTGTAGTTAAGTAATCCAATGGTTACAATATGTTCTAGACATAAAGTTATCTAATGACTCATATTATCCTCGATACTAACAACTTATAATCCATGGCTTAATGCTTGATTGGTCCATGATATCTATTTAAAGAGCATGGAGGGCCATTTGTTGAAGATCAATTGTGAGAAAATCTCTTGCACAATTTTTTCTTTTGCATTAATGTATTGCCTCAAGTGGCCAAATTGACTAGGGTTGTGGATTGTTTTCCTCTTTGAGATTTTTAACCATGTAATACACTAGTGTATTGATATTTGATTTGGTTGTGTGAGTGATTTCTTAAGGTGTTTTTCCTGTGTGGAGATACCCTGTTTTTTCGAACATGTGTATATTATTTCTCATGAAGTCCCATAGCCTAAATTTAGTGATTAATAAACATTAATATTAAATTAAATTACAATAAGTCATTTCCATCAACAACTTGCTCAAGATGAATTGAAAATGCATACACTTTTGGGGTTGGATGATAAATTATTTTAAATATAATTTATATTTTAAGTGGGTATTAAAATTAACTTATATAACTAGACCCTAAGCCACATTGGGAAAATGGATGCATCTTTATCACAATTCTGCTCTCTGCCAACGCAACAATAAAAAAAATTCAACTCACTTGTTAATGAAATCATATCCACTGTCCACGTTGGATTAGGTGGGTAAAGGATGATGTAATGTCCCCATTTTGGGACATTATAACTTTACAGAGTGCTATGCCTACCAGAGTAGCCAGATAGGGGTGACAGAGAGTTCGGGAGAGATTGAGGGGTTTTATTGGACCCGACTTACATCGTTCATCATCAGGATCCATTCCACACAACTTGGTTTTGGTTTCATTACATTCCAGTGATTTCTGTAATTTTGAGTTATTATGGGTCATATCTTAATTAATTTCACTAAGAAGGTCATAATGGGAATATTACTTGGAGAAACCTCTTAGTGTAATAGCTCATCGGAATCGAGAAGAAGAGCACTACGGGATAAGATGATGAGAAGTGAATTTCAGTGGTCGGAGAAGCCATAAGGATGGATAAATCACTTTTTAGAGGTAAAATGATTAATTAATTAATTAATTAAGGGATTTAATCAAGGAATAATAAAATAAAATAAAAGTCACTTGGAGGGAAAAGGTCAACAACGAATTGGGGTTTCAGCAGTGAATTGGGGTTTTGGAAAGCTATAAGAGAAGAGTCAGCAACCTAATTCATCATTATGCAGATTATGACTTGTCATTGAGGAGAAGAGGCGCATCTCAGGAGAGATAGTTCAGTGGGTTCTAAGAGGAAGACACCAGTTGGATGATTTCGGTGTTGAGAGACACACCCTAGTCACTGGGAATATCATCCAGGTCTTCCATCATTCTTCAGCAGCAGTTACATAGTGTTCAGCAACAAGGGCGAATTCATCCAAAGTGAGGGTGCAACTTCTGAGAGGGTTTTTAGTCGAATTATCCCATCCAGGGAGAATTCCGAGATTTCCCTCCAACCCATTTGATAGGAGGGAAAAGAACATCTTTTTCATGGTTCCTCATCAGATTCCAATGGAGGAATCAACTGGGACGCATTTTCCAGACTTGGACGTGCAACACTTTTGGCGGGCACATTTGGGGTTCCAGAGCGAGCATCAGACCAGATTCAGGGAAACCCTTCCGACCCATTTCCTAGTAGACCGGGGTGGTCTTTTTGAGACATATCTCGTCTGATTCTGATGGTGGAATCACTAGGACGCATTTTGCCTGAAGAAGAGGGGCACATTCCCCCAGGGGTATCCATCCGAGATCTAGATTCATCAGTAGAGGGGTCCGAAAGATACTAGTACTGAGTACTAGAGCAGGGCGCATCATTTGGGATAGTTTCCAGGCCATGCCGAGAAGCATAGCTCCCAAGGCGAACTTTTCATATTTCCAGCAGTTACCGTCAGAGCTGCCATAGTCCCAACGCATCCATTGATTCCACAGTGCTCCCATATTCCAAGTATTATATTTTAGTTTCTTATTTGTATTCCGGCTAATATCCTTTTTCTTTTGATGTAATAGAGTATTGTCAGTTTATTCAGCCGCATTCAGCCATTTTGTAATTCACAGAGATATCATAATACAAACTTTGCAGTCCTTTGTCGCATTTATTATTTGTATGATCATTTATATATTGTAAACCTTTGATCTTACACACACATTAGTAGTGTTTCCTAGACTAGCCAAGTGAAGAACATTACAGATGATTATTAAATGTGTAGTACATGCATGAGTCATGACAAGGCCGAAAATGTTGGTGCCTTATAACCACAAATTCAAATCAAAATAAAACTAAATAAACCTACGGCCACAGTCCATGTTAAACATCACACATATGGATGATAAAGTCCACAAATAAATAAATGACCTCCAATATGGACATATGTAAGCTTATGGGCATCAAGGATTAAAATTGAGCTTATCACAGCCCGCCAAAAGGCTCCTGGCTAGTCCTAGAAGCACCATTAAAAATATGCCCATAAAAAAAGGTTAGTTTTCAATTTTAGAAGTGCAAGATGTTTTCATAAAAAGGGTTTATAATTCAAATTGCCCATCATCACCTATGCATCTTTATTAAGTGATACATCCATGATCTTTCACGTTATTGTATAGAGATTTAATTAGTATTGAATTAAGTAGGTAAAGGGAGTTGATTGGTAGCATTTGAGAAAGGGGTAAGATCGTAGATGAGGAAGGTTATTTGATTCCATTTAATTTCCATAAAAATCAAGATCAAATAAATATCATTACTATTCTATTCCAATTAATTCAATTTTGTGTTTGTATCATTTTCCTCGAGCCTTGTATAAGAATTCATTTTCTGATTCAAAAATCTTGATCTCGCTACGGGGAATTCTTAATTTAGTTGTAGAGAAGGATTATCACTACATACTATATTCCACCAGTGAATCATCTTAGTTTTGGGGAATTCACAGCTAGGGATCTAAATAGCGAATCACAGGGAATAAGATAATATTTCCATGCTACACCAATAAAATAGTGATATGTCTGAAGAAACTTATTGATTTGATACACTATATTGTAAGAGTGGGGGATTACTCAACATAGGGACTCAGGACACTGAACCCAGCCGTTGTAAAATCAAATATTGATCTCGCTACGGGTCATTCTTAATTCAGTTGTAGAGAAGGATTATAACTACATACTATATTCCACCAGTGAATCATCTTAGTTTTGGGGAATTCACAACTAGGGATATAAATAGCGAATCACAGGGAATGAGATAAGATTTCCATGATTCACCAATAAATAAGTGATATGTCTGACTAAACTTATTGATTTGATACACAAGATTGTAAGAGTGGGGGATTACTCAACATAGGGACTCGGGACATTGAACCCAGCTGTTGTAAAATCAAATTGTCCCGTCATTGTAATTTCCATCGATGTTAAACAACCACCCTATTGTAGTTCAAAATCAAGGAGGGGAAAATGGTCATGGACTATTGACATATGAGGAGAGATTTTTGGAGGGTGATTTGAAGTAGATCCCAAACTTAGATGTTGAGCAAAAGAAAACTACCCATTGTGAAGAGAAGCAAGTAAGTGCTTCCCTCTTTCTCTTTTAGTTACAACCTCAACAGAATCCATCAAAAGATTGAAAAGAATCCAAAATTTAAACCATGAATGATGTTTCTTCCTTTTGTGTTGTGTTTTTTCTTCTTCTTGGCAATGATTGGTGAGTAGCATCAATGGCTTGTTGGTGCTTATCCCATTCATCCAAGCAAATAAAGAGATGACACAACAATTGTATAGGAAAAGCAAAGTGTGTCAAAAAATGTTCAATAACATAGCAGTTTCCATATATTGAATTAAACCTCATAAAAACATTAATGACCATGCAATATAATGAAGCTAGTCTTTATGAATTTAGGACCAAACAAAGACAATTTCCCAAAACATAAACAAAACTAACTACCATACTAGATTCATCATTTTTTTCTCTAAAAGCACTGAATCTAAGTGTTAAAAGATAAAACTTTTGTTCAAGTAATCTAATATCCCAGATTGCAAGTACCCAGGAGATGTAACAAATTTGAGACAAACTAGTTTTACGCTAGAAACATAGGTGTAGCTATGCTAGCAATAAAGGAGTTGTAACTACATATTATGTTAATTTATTCACACAGTTTTGCTTCTGATAGTCATTTGAACCTATCTAAGCCATATCAATCCATGTGACTACAAGAAAATGTTGGGCCATCAAGGTTAGAGAAACTAGTAGGGTTGATCTAATCAATCAAACAAACAAGGAAGGGTATCTCGACATATGAAATATAGCATTGCCTTAAACACTAGGGCTTCCATGTATTCAACCTTAGCATATTTCAATCCCTAATTGAGCCAAAAGCTTGAGCCTTTACAATTTTTCATTTAGTTGTTGTTTAATTTTTCAATATTGTAAAGGTTTGGAAAACTATATTTTATTTAGCATTTTCTTTTATGAAGGGTGTACTTAATTTAATCTTGTGAAATGAAGTACAATTATTTCTACACTTTCCATTTTTGAAGTACAATTATGAACACATCTTTGAAATAGATAAATAGGAATATTGAAAGATATTAAATGTATTAAAATTACAAATGAATTTAATTGGGTAATTGCCATAAGTTGTGGTTTGAGGGATGATCAAGGTTTACAAGGTTTTATGGGAGTTCGAACAATGTATAGTGCACAACCTAAGTTGGAACATGACATGATGTGATGAGATGGTGATATCTATGTGAGATCACAACTTGATTTATGGATGATAAGACAACAAAGAGAACATAAAGGTGTGGATTCTATTAATCACTGATGTGAAGCTCAATGAGGTGATGGATGATGCATTTCTTTTTGGGATGCAAGCAATCATTACATTCAAAGTTAAACTATTCGCAAAAAATAGTTTATGTGTCGAGTTTTGAAGTTTATGTGTACAAGTTTTGGAGGACGGCTATTTTTTCAAGATACAATGTGATGAGGAATATTACTAATAAAATAACATAAACATAATATCATAAAAATACTAAAATCCAAACATCAAATCTTAATTAAAACCACATACAATAAACATATTTATATGCTAATAAAATCATTATTTAACTTAATGTTCTTTCAACATATTTATATGCTAATAAAATCACTATTTTTCTATATAATACATGTTTTCAAACTTTCACATGCTTCTTATCTCCCATATTTTCCCTTCCCTATTTCTTTTAGATTATTTTTAATACAACTATTTCTCAAAATATAACTCATAATTACATCTCAATTACTCCTCATTCATCCTCCCATATCTTCCCCGTGTATTTTAAGAACATTCTAATATGTATTTTAAAAACATTCTAATATACTATTTCTCTTAATCAATTACATCACAATTACTCCTCATTCATCCTCCCACAACTTCCACATGTATTTTAAGAACATTCTAGTATGACTAGAATTACATTTCAATTACTCATGATTCTTCGAAGGGATTCCACATGTTTTTTCAAATCATTTTAGTACGACTATTTTTTTTTTTAAGTAAAAAGGAGGATCCTATTGTATTAAAAGTCTAGGCTTACAATATCGTTTGGAATGCCAATTCTCCCGCCTAAAGACGGAAACCAAGGTAGCTAGCTTCCTATGCAACGTGTTTCAAAAATTGGCTTGCCATTTGTCATGCCCGAAGGAAACCATGACGTATGGTTGCCATTAGTCTAAAAATGTTTCCTTAGCTTGCTACTTACAGCATATTGAAATTTTAACAGAGCTAGAGCCCTAGTTCTAAACAAAACAAAAACTCTAACCAGAGACATTCACAGTAGCAATTACCCAATGGTTTCAACATATCCTTCATTCTTTCTCGCTCTGGCTGGGAGCGCGAAGGGTTGTGCACACGTTGGGCATCGTCGTCCTGGTGATGTGTTGGAATAGGCATCATACAGCATGTCGAGGCGCTGGTTGATTTGGAGGGCATGTTGGATTTGGTCTTCCACCGGGATTCTTGTTCCAAATATCAGCTCCAGGTGTTTCAGGTGGAGGAATGGAGGTTGTTAATGCCGTACTTCCTGCATGAAAGAAAGGAGACATGGCTCCAGAGCCCTGCCACCCTCCCTTACCTGGCTATCCTCCGTTTCTCCAGTCTCGCACCTATCTTGTTGTCCTCGTTGAGCTTCCTAGTGGTCTGATACCCTTGAGAATTCACCTGCTATTGAAGTCGTCGTTGCTTCCACACCATCCAGGATTTCTTCTTCGACATAATAAGTGGTGGGTTCCTCTATTGGGTCACCTTCCTAGTGACTGTGTGGAGTTTCTGCATCTCTTGGCTTAGCTTCGCCCGGAAAGTAGGTTGGCGGATTCCAATTATCAAGAACAATGAAGAGGAGATGTTCCAAAGGAACCTGGATGGGTTCTTCCAGGACAATCCCCTCCACAGAGGCCATGGGAGGCATCCTAGGCTTTCTGGTCTTGCAGGATCTCTGTGTCTGAGCTATGGACAACGCCCTCTCAATTTTTTGTTGTCTCTTCCTGCGAGCATCAAATGCATACCATACGGCGCCTCTGCAAGGCCGGCCTCTTGCCCTCGGCATGTGGATGATCAAAACTATAACTAGAGTGTCAACTTGGTGGCTAGCTCTGCACTAGCGCTCATAAATTTTAGACTTCGAATGTTCGAATTCAAAATGCATTGTATCCCATCCAGAACCACTGATAAACATGAGGGTGATCATGACAGGATTAGCCATTAAGGCTATCCCCCTAGTGCCATGTGAGTCCATCCTCTTCACGTGCATGAGAGGCCTCTTCCCATGGGTTTGGCTGCTCGGGCTTGCTCCCATATTAATGGTGAGGAGATCGGAGCCAGTGGCCTATAATTAAGGCCCTGCCAAGCTCTCCACTGCATGGCCAGTATGCTCGACGTGGCACCCCATCCGGGGTTAGTAAATCCTTGTTGGCAAAGGCATGACATCGGTTTGAGACATCTGATATTTTAGAGATGTGTGCCTCCCAGTAGATGTGTTCCATCTTTGTTGCTACCCCTTCATTTGCCAGATAATCTGCTACCCTGTTTGCTTCTCTTTTCACATGAGAGGGCATGATGTTGAGGTTGGTTCTGACGAGGGCCCCGAATTCCTCTAGCAGCCCTGAGAGTCTCCAACTGGGTGAAATTTTCATCGAGATTTCCCCATGGAGAAGTTTGGTGATTAGCTGAATGACAATTTGTGAGTCCCCCTCCAAGATAAGCTTGTGGCAGTGATTGACAATTGTTGTTTGGAGACCTTGTAAAAGGCTAGTGAGCTCTACCACATTGTTTGTGCTTTCCCCCAAGTATCTTTCTACAAGGTATAGGATCTCGCCATTAGAGTTTCTGAGTGTGGCTCCATATCCCGCAGGTCCCAGATTCCCTTTGGAAGCCCCATCAAAGTTGATCTTTATGAATCTTGTTGGGGGAGGGGACCAGATGGTTGGGTTGTTGTGTTGGCCTTTGGGTGCAGTTACCACAAGTTGATTAGTCAAACCATGTTGCCAGCTCTAAAGTATGAATTTCTCCTCTGGAGTTCATTTTAGGTCCTCTGGTTTCCATGGTTTGCTTCTGATAGTTTCTTTGATGAGAATGACATTTTTCTCCCAAGTTAGGGCTAGCGTGGAGGCCTTAGAGTGAAAGATTCTTTTGTTTCTTTCCTTCCAAATTTGCCAGAGAGTGAATCTCGGTAGGAGTTTCCAGATGTGTGTCAGAATAGGATTTATGTAGGAGAGTGAGTCCCAATTTTCTATTGTGTCATTGATGTTGCTCCTGTCTCTATTTGATCTACACATTACTTGAGCTCCTTGATCCCAAATCCACTGACTAAAGGGACAGATGTTGAAGAGATGCTCCCTTGTTTCCTCTTTTTGCTGGAATAAGGTGTCGATTGAGGGTCCTATGAAGCCCCTTTTTCTGAGGTTATCCCAGGTTAGGACACAGTTGTGCACTATAAGCCATAAAAAGGTGGACACCTTAGGCTAGAGTGAGGGGCTCCAGACCTTGTTCCATATGTTCCCCCTATCATGATTCTGGTAGTTTCCCTGTAGATAGTAGGCCTCTTTGACTGACAAGTTACCAGTGGTGGAGTGCCCCCATATGAGAATGTCCAGGCCTTCTCGGTTGGGGATTTTCCTGTGACTTGCATAGTGTTGCCAAGCCTATAGGTCTATGTCCTCTGGGACCAGTAGCTCCTGAGTAGATGTTTTCCATTGACGCCACTGCAGTCTTTGATCTACAGTTTTCCAAATATCTTTCACCCTTAGAAACGTGGCCTGGTTTAGTGTCTGCCTGAGGGGGCTGAGTTCTTCCAAGTCACTTAAAGGTTTGTGTTGTTGCCACGAGTCCTGCCAGAACAATGCACTTTCTCCATTTCGAATCTCCCAAAAGGCATGCTTTTGCACTAAGTCTCTGTTATGCCAGGCTGTGTTCCAAATATTGGATCCCTGTATTTGGTCATTGTGTCTAATGAGTTGGTCTGCCTGTGTGAGTGGAGCGTACTTTTGTTTCTAGATTTTCACCCATAAATCTGTTGGGGTCTTTATCCATCTCCACCACATTTTGGCACCCATAACTTAGTTGAGTTTTCCTGGATCATGAAGTCCCAGCCCTCCCATACTTTTGGGCGTACAGAGCTTGTCCCATCCTACTAGCACCCATTTCTTGTTTGGTTGGTGCCCATGCCAAAGGAAGTTGCATTGGAGGTTTCAAATTTCTCTGATGACCTGCTTGGGGGCTTCCAAGGCTATGAAAAGATAAGTAGGAAAGGTCTGCAAAACTGATTTGAGCAGGACCAGTCTGGCTGCAATGTTGAGGGGCCTAAAGGTCCAGTTATTCAGCCTATTAGAAATGGAAAGAAGCAGACTGTCCCAGGATATGGATCTTGTCGACGTGTCGGTTAGAGGAATGCCTAGGTAGTTGGATGGAAGGAAGCTCTTGGGTATGCCCAGGAGTCTGGAGATATGAATTTGGAATGCTAATGGAGTGTTGAAGAAGTAGAGCTTGGATTTGTCTAGGTTAAGAGTCATGCCTGAGGCCTCTACAAAATCAGAGAGTATGGAGTTGAGCTTGTTGGCCTCTCCTGTGGTTGGGGTGTTCATGAGGAGGGTGTCATCAACAAATTGACTATGCGAGGGTGTCAGTTGGATGTTGTGCAAGGGTAAGCCTTTGAGGGGTCCTTCCAGGACTGCTACCTTGATGTAACGCCCCAGGCCTTCCGCCATGAGCACAAACAAAAAAGGTGAAAGGGGGTCACCTTGTCTGATGTCTTTGGAAGGGGAGAACGATTGGGAAGGCACCCCATTGACGAGAATGGAGAAGAAGACTGAGGAAGTAAGATTTAAGATCCAGTTTACCCATTGCTGATCAAATCCAAAGGATTCTAAAATGGAGCGAAGGTACTGCCAACTGACTATGTCAAAAGCTTTTGAGAGATCTAGTTTGATGAGCATACCTGGTACTTTGCTCGTCTTGAGGGAGTGGATGACCTCGTGAGCCAGTATGATTATGTCCATAATTTGTCTCCCCTCTACATAGCCTACTTTCTCCTTGGAAATGACGAAAGGAATAATTGGCTTAAGGTGCTTTGTGATCACCTTTGTAATGATTTTGTAGATGACGTTGCAGAGGGAAATTGATTTGAATTGTTTGGGATGAGTGATCCACTCCTCTTTCAGAATTAGGGTGAGAAAGGTAGAATTGAGAGTGGAGAGTACTTGGCCTGAGGTTCTGGATTCCTCAAGTACCTGCCATACCTCTTCCCTAATTAAATCCCAGCAGTGGTGGAAGAAGTCAATGGTGAAGCCATCTGGGCCAGGGGCCTTTCCTAAGGGAATTTCTTTCACTGCCTGGTCCACTTCTTCTTGAGTGATGGGTCTCATCAGTGTTGCATTCTATTTTGGAGTCACCAGAGAGGGTATGTGACTGGTTACCTGCCATATTGATGTCATTCTATCCTCACTAGTCTCTGTTAGGAGATCTCTGTAATAGTTGTTGAGCGCTTCTGTGATTTGGGTGTGTTCTCTTATTGGATTTCCCTGGGCATCCTCCAAATGATTTATTTTGTTTGTGTATCGGCGATGCCCCATAGCTCTGTGGAAGAACTTTGTGTTATTTTCCCCCTCTTTGATCCATTAGACCCTGGATTTTTGTCTCAACATAATTTCCTCTTGTTTTTTCCTCTCTTCTAGTTGCGCTTAGAGATCCTCCTCCTCTTTCATTAGATCAGCGGTTCGGGTCCCTGTGATGAAAGTTTTATGTATCTCTGCTAGTTTGTTTTCTATGTCCTGCATGCTTTGGAATATATTTCCAAAGGTATGTTTGTTCCAGAGCTTCAGTGAGTACTTGAATTTTTTGAGTCGCTGCTGAAATTTGTACATGCATGTACCATGGTCTATTTCTGTTTGAGCCCACCAGGATTTTGCAAGTTGATGAAAGTCCGGGTGTGAAAGCCAAAATTTCTCAAACCGAAAGGGTTTATACTTGGGCGTTGCCCCAGTTTCTAGGTAGAAGGTCATTGGCCAGTGGTCCGAACCTAATTTTGGGAGAATGAGACTTTCCATATTTGAGTTTACTTCTATTAACTCTTCTACTACAAGGAAGTGATCTAGATGGCAAGCAATGTGTTGGTGCCCTGATCTACGGTTGGACCAGGTGAATGTGCCATTGCGATTTTCAATGTCTACTATCTTTAGTTGATCTATGAGGTTCTTGAACTTACCACTGTCTGGCTCCAGTCATTTGGTTCCTCCTGTTTTCTCTTCCAGCAACAGGATCATATTGAATTCACCCCCTAAGATCCAGTTGGGCGTGTTCAGCAGTGTTTTGATGTGGGTTAACCGCTTCATGAGTTTGTCTTTTTCCTGTTGGCTTTGGGGTCCATAGAAATTTGTAATATCACCCTCTTGAGTTGATCCTGTGATCTCGAAGTGGGCAGTGAGTCTGCCTATAGTGGAAAAAGGTTTGCTTAAAGTGATGTTGTTGGGGTTCTAGAGAACGGCCAGTCCCCCTAAAGCTCTTATGGAATCAGTTAAGTATGAACTCACAACCCCTCCAGATGCGCTGGAAAATGGTTTTTGCCTCTGTACCAGCACATTTTGTTTCTTGTAACAGTAGGATATCTGGATTTTCTACTCTGATGCAATCTCGGAGGATCATTTGTTTAGATTGACCATTGATTCCCCTGATGTTCCAGGTGATGATCTTCATCATAATGATTGTGGTGTTGGGTGGAGGTATCCCTCCGAGAGCTTTTGGATATGCCCCGAATTGAGAATGAGATTGCCTACCTCCTTGATGAGTTGTTGGGATGATTTCCTTCCCCTTATTTTGTTCTCCCACGGTACCCTCTTTGAGTCTGAGCTTGGGTCTGTGGCTATACCTAGTCTTGCTATGGATCCTATTGTGGAGTCAAGAAAGACTTTATGTACCTTTCGAAGTTGCTCTTCAGGGAGGGCTTATAGATCCTTTTGATTGAGAGCTTCCTCAAGTTTTTCTAGGTCGATGCCTACTAATTCCTGATCATCCAATTGCATCAGGGTGTCTCCATCTACGCCTCCCCCCATTTTAGTATGACTATTTCTCCTAATTAAAATTACAAATATTTGTAAAATATAACAAATATTTGTAAAGTTTTCTAACATCATTTCAAGTTATTTTCTAATATCCTAACAAAGGGAGGTAGAAACATCTCAATATTTGTTTTTACCCATAACAACCATTCTGAATACATATCTTCAATGTAATCATTATGTATATTTATCTCTAGATTACAAAGTGTTTTATTATCATTTCAATTTATCTTATCCCAAATCTTAAGAGAGGTAGAATTGAACAACACTTTGTTTACACTATCCAATGTACTAAAAATTAGGGAGAGATAGAATTTACATATTAGACATTGTACTAAAAAATTAGGGAGAGATAGAATTTACATATTATACATTGGGAATTAATGTTTCAAGAAGACTCGGTGAGAATACAAGAAGTTTTTTTTGAGAAAATGATGCAGGCAAGAAGTTAATGGTTGAGAGTATAGTCAATGGGGAAACTAATGTGTGATATAGAGAAAATGATATTGACTCCAATTGAGTAGACCAAGTCCATGATTTGGGTCCTACCATTACATTGTGAGCTCTAGTTATTTTATGTTCTTTCTTTATTCTCTTGGAAAAAACACACATAATGTAAATGTTGTTATCACATACAACCATTCAGTGTCATGAACAATATATGTGTGTGTGTGTGTGTGTTTCCCTATATATCTTGGAGTGTTTAATTTTATATTGGGTAGTTCATGGTGGTTCTCATCATTAAGGATGGACATAATCAAGAGATATATTGTGATACACAAGCTATGTAAAAGGGAACTTGAATTATAAGAACACTTTATCTTCCCATGTTCAACCTATTGTGAGATCTATGGTAGATATTGTTACTTATTTTGAGATCATCAATTCATTAAGAAACAAAAGCGTGTTGTCCTTTTCATTAGAGAGCTTACTTAGTTCTAGAGGAACAAATTACACATCTTTAGAGCTAAATTTATTGTGTTAGAAAAAGAGGATTGTAGAGCAATAATATAAAAAAAAAAAATGGAAATAAAACAAAAAAGATACACAATACAATAGAGACATAGATATACATGGTTTACCTAATATGGGCTACATTCACCAAATAAATTTCCAGGTCCTTCCTTTATTATTATGCAACAAATGAAGGGATACAACCTACAACACCCCCACTATAACTTCCCCTTCTTTTCTCACAATATCCTCTCTCAGAATACAATACTCACTCACATAAATAGTTGCAATACAATTCCCTCATACATAAAGGAGGGTTTCCTTCTAGGGAAAAAAAACCTAACATAACTTCTACCGTTAGATTTGAAGCCTAATGATGAACGGTTCAGATTGATTATGAAATTACAATATTTTACAAGGTAATTTTCCCAAAAAAAAATCTCTTCGGGGGTGTTGCTCCTGAACCCCAACCAGGGGGGGATATATAAAGTATATCCCCCCCCCACACCCCCATCAAGAAATAGGATCCAAACACAGTTGAAACAAGACCTCTGAATCAGGAAGATAATCAAGCTCCACAACCAACAATCTCCCACTTGAAGACTGATCACAACAACTCCACTATTGGTGTACCTGGTAGAGTATGATCCACCTTGGAACTGGCAAGTTTCTCATCTTATCCTTCATGCTTGAAGGCCAACTAAAAGTGAGTAGGAACTCAGTTTCTCCCTAGTTACTACCTTTGTTAACATGTATGCAAGAATTTGGCTAGTATGTATCTTTTCCAACTTCAATTGTCCATCTTCCAAAATGGATCATATGAAATGGTACCTGAGTTGTATATGTTTAGTATTAGAATGAAAGGTTGAGTTATTTGCAAGATGAATGGAAATATGTTTTTCATAATACAACCTATTATTCTCCTGTTTCTTTCCCAATTCCTCCATAAAACTTTGTAACCAAATCGTCTCTTTGCTATTATAGGTATGTTAAGCCCTAAATATTGGCACATTACCCCTTAATTGGGCCATATTACATTAGTATTTTTATTGTATTTATGTCAACTTGGGTCCATTAGTTGTAATTGTACCTCCTAGTCTCCTATATATTCCAAGGAGACATTTTCATTTGGAATCATCTTGTATTGGTGAATTTATCTGGTGTATAAAGAGGTTGCCCCCTCAAAGAGGCTTATTATCCAAAATTATCTTTTTGTCAAGGTATGGAGTACTTATTATCCAAAATTATCCTGATGTTTTTATGCTATTTGTTTATTTTTTTCCTAACATTTGGTATCAAAGAGGCTTATTATCCAAAATTATCCAAAATTATTCTGATGTTTTTATGCTATTTGTTTATTTTTTTCCTAACATTTGGTATCAAAGCTCAAGGTATTAGGGTTTTGCTATTACATCTAAGACACCTTGGATTTTTTTCTATAACTTTTTCATGGGATATTTCAGAAAGAACACCTTGGGGAATATTTAGTAGATGGATCAAGGTAATTTTGGTTAAAATATGAACTTCTGGGGCTTTATACTTGCAGAGATATATCCCGTGGAAGATCGAGTTCTTGAATCATATTGAATTCATCCATCTCATAATTTTCTCTATAAATTCTCTTTTGTGATGATTCAGATATTGAAACATTGAGAATATTCAAAGGAATTATCAAGGTATCTATGGTAAAAAATTCTTCTTCTAGGTCATCTTAATTTTGCAGATACACCCTATGTAAGATAGGGTAGTTGACTAGTCCTATTAACTAGTCTCAAATAGGTGTTCTGGGTAAAATAGTGATATCTTCTTCAGTGAGTATACAAATTAAGTGAGACTAGTTGCATTGGATAGTGGACAGCCTGTAGTATTTTTGGTGCAAGTTTCAGAATAAGATATCACATATTGTTCACTTGGCATGCTTTACAAGTACGCTCTCCTGGAAAGGCCAAAAATCAGCAAGGTGTGGGGAAATTACCATAAATTCCACTTGGAACATCTAATTTTGATCAATCATGTGGAATTATAGAGAGGAAATATAAAAGAAATACAGAACAAAATTTAAAACTCATGAGGATCTAAATTTTAAAATACAACAAAAGAAAGGTCGGTTAGCAGAACAACCTCCAAATCAGGGTTTAAAAGGTGCATTGTTTTTTGGAAATTTGCATATCTTTTGACTAGAATATCCAAATGGGGCGATTCAAAGAGTAGAATAAAGTGGGATAAAAGAGTATCACATAAATTTTAGAGAAACTTAGGGATTTTTTTGGGTACATATGTGTTCTGGCGTCTTTAAACGTAGGATTTGTCGTTACTGGTCAGCGCTACAACCCGAGGATAATGTGGTTCTTCCACATACCTAGAATATATTGGAAGGCCCCTTTCAAATGGTTGTGCATTTGAAAAAAATACTACAGATTTGAGCTCCCATGTACCTGGCGTATATAGAGAGACCCCCTAGAATCCTGAGACTTACCGAGTAAACCTTTTGGTTGTCTTGTTGCTATAGTACACCAAGAACAACACTCAGGGAGATCACTCTCTAGTACCTGGGTAGTTGGATAGTGCGACTAAGGGCATGGTCAAGCCTCCTTAGTTAGTGCCCTGAGATATTGGGTTGAGTACTACTGTCATACCCCGCATGTATATCATAGAGTTATAGCACCTGAAATTCCCTTGTATGTGAGGACCTCTGCCTAAGCCAATTAGGAATTCCTACCTTGCAATGATACTTGGCCAACGTACCACCAAAAAATGGAACTTCTACACCAAATAAGCCTTCAGACAATCCTACTTGGACTCTTGATGAAGGTGAATAAATGCATAGGGAAATAAATGATTTTAAAAAGAAGGAAATAACAAAAGATGAACTACAAGGGATGATGGATTCAACTGAAGCTAAGTTGAAAGCGATAATGGATACTAATATCGATGGTTTAAAAGGGGAGATCATGAAAGGATTGAAAAATTTGCTAAGAGAGAGGCCACCTGAAAGTGACAATGTATCCCATGAAATTCATGATGAGGACACAAGGAAGATGAATCAAGACTAGATAAACCCCAACTTTGGGTTGAATACCAACCACTTTCCTAAGATCGATATGAGGAATTTTGATAGAAAGGATCCAATCACATGGATACTCCAAATGGAGCGGTTATTTGATCTACATGATGTGCCATACACACAAAAGGTACGAATTGCATCTTTATATTTAGAAACCAATGAATTTATGTAGTATCGATGGCTTTGTTCTCACAAATCACTTGTCACTTGGACAATTTTCACGGAAGAAATGATAGCACACTATGAGGATAAAAGGAGAAATACCTTCTTCAGTCAATTGATAAATATCAAGAAAAAGGGTTCAGTTGCGGAGCGCATTGAGAACTTCCAAAGATTGAATATAAAGGTAACAGGTATTCCAAATGAGCACCTATTTGATGTATTCATAGGAACTTTAAAGGATAACATCCAACATGAGGTTCACCTTTGGGAACCCAAATCATTGGAGAATGCGTTCAAGGTGGCGAGAAATGTTGAAAGTAAAATCCTGGCTATGGCTACTAGAAGGACTGCTCCTAACATCTATCGAGAGAATAATGTTCCTTATTCTAAACCACCTCAACCTACAAGGTTGACACCTAAACAATTTTAGGAAATAAAAGAAAAAGGTTTATGCTTTAATTGTGATAGCAAGTACAGTAAGGGACATAAGTGTGGTGAGAAGAAATTATTATACATAGATTGTGAAGAGGAAGAAGAACAAGAACCATCTCAAGATGAAAATGTAGAAGAGATTTCTTCTGAAAGTTGACTCCCACCATATCATGTAATGCATTGGTTGGAATTAGCACTCCTCAAACCCTCAAGATCGAAGGATATATCAAAAATAAAAAGGTAATAGCCCTAATTGATTCTGGTAGTACTCTTTCATTCACTATAAATTAGCCAAAGCTCTCAATTGCCTTATATATCCAGTGCCAGAGTTTCAAGTAATGGTTGCAAATGGAGGAACTATAAATTGATCAGGAAAATGTCATAAGATCAATCTTAATATGGGGGAATATGTAATGAATAGTCCAATGATTTTATACCCATGGGTGGTGCTAATATTGTACTAGGAGTCCAATGGTTACAATCATTGGGAACAATGGATTTTAATTTTCAATAATTTTTCATGAAATTTTCATTGGAAGGAAAGGAACTTGAGTTAAGGGGTATCACAGGGAAACCTAGTAAGGTGACAAGCTCTAATGGCATGACAAAATTATTGAAAAAGGGGCATCAGGGTGTAATTGTACAACTATGCTCACTAGATGTTCAAACATCTAATCCATCTATTCCTCTAGATCTCCAAGAGATTATTGATAATCATTCCAAAGTATTTGAAGATATTCCCAGAGTTCTTCCACCCACTCGCAATCATGATCATGTTATTCACCTAATTCTTGGGAGTGTTCCTCCTAACATCAAGACTTACAGATACCCTTATGCCCAGAAGAGTGAAATTGAGTGTATGGTTGAAGAAATGTTAGAGGCTAGTATTATTAGACCTAGCAAAACTTCTTGCTCTGCACCAGTGGTAATGGTACTCAAGAAAGAGGGCTCATGGCGTATGTGTCCATATTATAGAGAGATCAACAAGATCACCATTAAAGATAAGTTTCCCATTCTCATCATTGAAGAATTGTTATATGAACTACATGGAGCAATATACTTCACAAATTTGGATCTTCGTTCAAGGTATCATCAGATTAGAATAAAGGAAGCAGATATCCCAAAAACAACATTCAGAAATCATGAAGACCATTATGAATTTTTGGCCATGCCTTTTGGCCTTATGAATGCACCTTCCACATTCCAAGGGTTGATGAACTCCATTTTCAAGCCCTTCCTTCGAAAATTTGTGTTAGTATTTTTTGATGATATACTAATCTATAGCAAGTCTTGGGAGGATCATGTTCGACATGTTGACAAGGTGCTACAACTACTAAAGGAGCAACAACTATATGTCAAACCATCCAAATGTTTCTTTGGGATGAAGGAGGTATATTATTTGGGTCATATTATATCTCATGAAGGTGTCAAGGTATACCCTAACAAGATTAAGGCCATGATGGACTGGCCGATTCCCAAAACATTGAAGAATATTAGAGGATTTTTGGGTTTGACAGGTTACTACCGCAAGTTTGTTCGAAACTATGGAAGAATAGCAACACCTTTAATGACATTATCTAAGAAGGATGCATTTTCATGGACTCTAGAGGCAACTCAAGCTTTTGAACAACTTAAAGAGGCGGTGTGCAAAGCTCTTGTCTTGACCAAACCAGACTTCACAAAAACCTTTATTATGGAATGTGATGCCTCAAGAAATGGCATTGGTGTTGTTCTAATGCAAGACGGAAGGCCCCTTTCTTTTGAAAGTCGGCCACTCAAGGAAAAGGACTTACACAAACTCATTTATGAGAAGGAAATGATGGCAATACTACATGCATTGAAGCAATGACACACTTACCTAATAGGTAGGCACTCCAAGGTCAAAAAACATCATGACAGTCTTAAATACTTCCTTGAAAAAAAAAATATCTTCAAAAGAACAACAAAAATGGGTGACCAAGATGTTGGTTTATGATTTTGAAATCATCTACAAAAAAGGGAAGCAAAATGTTGTGGCAGATGCACTCTCAAGAAAGGATGAAGATGTTGAGGCCTTTATCTATGTTATCTCTATCATCCAACCTGATTGGATAACAAAAGAAAGGGATGAATGGAAGAATGACAAAAAAGTGTGGACTCTCATTCAAAGGTTGCAGCAGGATTCCAATGCATCAGATACATTTACATGGAAAAATGATTCACAAAGATCACTTATATTTATGTAAGAACTCCCAACTCAAACAAAAGGTACTTTTGGAATTGCACACCTCTCTGGTAGGAGGGCACTCAGGATTATTGAAAACCTATCACAAGGTCAAGAAGGAATTTTTTGGGATGGCCTTAAAAATGATGTTCAAAGGTTTATAGCAGAATGTTTGGTTTTCCAACAAAATAACGAGGAAACAATTAAGACCCAGGGTATTTTACAACCATTAGCCATCCTAGGTCAACGCTGGGAGGAGGTTTCCATGTATTTCATCACAGGGTTACCAAAGTCTGAAGGAAAGAGTGTCATCATGGTGATTGTTGATAGACTTACCAAGTATGCACACTTTTTTGCACTCTCTCATCCTTTCAAAGCTAGTACAGTTTCCACTGCATTCATGGAGATAGTTCAAAAGCTACATGGAATCCCAAAGATTATTGTAAGTGACAAAGATCCAATCTTCACTAGACATTTTTGGACAAAATTATTTTCTTGTTTGGGTACTCAATTGGATCATAGCTCATCTTATTATCCTCAATCTGATGGAAAAAATGAGATAGTGAACAAATGTCTTGAAGGCTACCTTCATTGCTTTGTCTCTGATAAACAAACACAATGGTTCAAGTGGTTACCCTTGGCAGAATGGTGGTATAACACTTCCTTTCATACTGCAACAAAAATGACACCATTTATGGTTCTCTATGGATATCACCCACCATCCATCACTTCTTCTATATAAGAAAAATATAAGGTTCAAGTAGTGGAAAATCACATCGAGCATCAACAATAAGTTCTCCAACTCTTAAAGGACAACCTGACCATGACACATAATCACATGAAATAACAAGCATATCAACATCATAGTGAAATAAGTTTTGAAGTAGGGGATTGGGTATTTTTAAGACTACAACCATACAAACAGATGTCCCTCAAGTAAGATAAGAAGGATAATCAATTATCACTGAAGTATTATGGCCCTTATAAGGTGTTGCAAAAGATTGGTACTATGGCATACAAATTGGAGTTTCCTACATCTTCGCGAGTACACCCAGGTTTCCATGTTTCATGCTTAAAGAAGGTTATAGGTGACAAGATCCCAATTCAAACTATATTTCCAGAACTTGACGAGGAAGGAAAAATCATATTGGAGCCTAAAGCTATCACCGACACAAGAATTCACCAGCTAAGGAATAGATCCATTTCAGAGTATCTCATTAAGTGGAAGAAACTACTTGCTGAAGATTCCACTTGGGAAGATGAGTCTTTTATACAGAAGCATCCATAATTACTAAAGCATTTCAGAAAACACTTGTCTGAAGGGGAGGGGCATGTTAAGCCCTAAATAGTGGCACATTACCCCTTAATTGGGGCATATTACATTAGTATTTTTATTTTATTTATGTCATCTTGGGTCCATTTGTTGTAATTGTACCTCCTAGTCTCCTATATATACCAAGGAGACCTTTTCATCTGGAATCATCTTGTATTGGTGAATTTATGTGGTGTATAAGGAGGTTTCCTCCTCAAAGAGGGTTCTTATATGAAATTATTGCTTTATCAAGGCGTGCAATACTTATTCTGATGTTTTTTATGCTATTTGGAATTTTTTTCTAGCATTGTAGCAAAAACATACTCGGCTTTCATTGTTGAAAGTGCAACACCTCTTGCAGTTTCTAAATCCAACTTATTGTTGTTCCACCTATTGATATTATGGTAGTTGCAGGAGGTATTAACCTCCACGTGTAACCTTTGACAATACTAGATTATTTTGGGAAGTAAGAGAAACCCTAAAACATTGGATAATAACCCTAGAAGACAAGTCGACTCAAGAGAATATTTAATATTGAGTTATTATCCTCCAGAAAGAGAAGTCGGCCCAGTCAAGTGAGATAGAGTAGTATAAATAGAGGGCGCTAGAGCTCATTTATCACTCTTACTCTCACAACTGCATAAGGACTAGTAGTGTGCAATTTTGGAGAGGGAGTGCAGCTGCAGTTGATGCAACTAGGATTTTGGCTTTTGGTTGGACTTTCTCTTGGTTATGGTTTGGACTTTCTTCTTGGTACTTGGTTATTCTTTCTCGGTGCACTAAACTTGGAGAAAGGTGCGCTACCTTGGTTGGCTATTTGTCTTCTTCTAGAATTATTATGTCTATCAAGGTTAAGGTGCTCAGGGGTGGCCTTTGTGCCTGTGGTTGGGTGACAATATTTCTATATTGTCTATGGAAAAATGAGCACATCTCTTTATTTCTAACGAGTTATGGGCCCACACTATCTTCAAACAGTCTATCCACTAGAAGATAGATTTAAGTTGTTTGTTAATCTTGTTGTGGCACCAGTTACAGCTGCATCTAGGTTTTCTGATTATGTAGCTGCAATAAACGATAACCCTTGTGTTCGAGCACTTATGATGAAATGTTTAACCTAATTCCTTGACATCCTAATGCGCTCTAGCCTAGTGCGCCTCTTGGTACCCTCATCTAGCAAAACCATCAGGTTTGAATTTTTTATCAAAGTCAAAGGTTGACTTCTCGTCAAATTAATTTTGTGGTCAAAGTTGAAATTTTATAGTTTCTAGCTTGCTCTAATCATTGAATCTTTTGATTGAGTTTCTAATCCCTTCTTGTCAAGATGATATCTAGTTTCTGATTGGAAGACAAGTTGGATGATGCTACAAGGTTTCAAAGGTAAGCACTTGTATATGCTATCTAAGTTATATCATCTAGCAAAATATGAGTGTGTTTGCAGGGAAAGTACTAGAGATCTTGTCCAAGTTGTAATCTTGGATTCAGTGCATTCATAAGAACAAGAACACCCTCCATAGCAGTTGAGGCTTCAGGTTCCATGTTTGATTAAATTGTTAAGCTTCAAATTTATGTATATCAAGGGTGATAGTTGCTACATTACAAATTGTGAAAGTAGTATTTGAAAGATTCTATTATTGCTAGGTGCAATGAATACTCAACTGCATATGAATACTATTGATATAGATTCTTATTGTACTTGTTCGCAAGTTGAACTAACATCTCCTCTAGATATATATTTCTCATTTGCTCTTGTTGTTCATGTTCTGGGTAGGTACCCTAGTGAAATATGTTTGATGAACAATCCTTGTAGAAGCTATTATAGAATAAGTTTATAAGGATGACACAACTGCCACATGGGAAACAATCAGAATATATAGAAACAAACTTAAAGAGACTCAGAGGATTCATACTTGAAGGAAGTCAGAAATCAAAAGGAAACCAGAACAGGCTTGTGACACTTTGTAGAAATTAAAGAGAGATGCAACAGACAGAAGCATGGACTCTCTTAGATGGAGGGAGATGATCACAGAATTCCAAAAGAAGAGCATGCATATTTATCATTCATGCATGAAGTTGGGATTAGGAGGGAGCTAATCCCCAACGATATGATCCATTGAAGAATATGTGAATATCATGAAGTATCTGTCCATGTTCTTCATTGGAAGTAGAAACCATGATAAGCAACATGTGTTTAGCTTGACTCTAGAATAATTCATCTTCGAAAAGAAGCCTTAAATATCCTTGGTTTCCCATCTACATTTATGTTCCTAAGACGGAAGGTTGGAGCCTTCAGGAAACAAGGGCATGTTATCTATATAAGAATCCATGGACTCCAACATTAAATAAAAACATGAGGAAGAACATGAATATTCCAAGAAAGAAAGAAAAAGTCAAAACAACCAATTGAACTAGTTTGAATCCACTAGAAGTAGTCAAGCAAAAGGAATGAAGCAAGTTGTGATGAAGAACAATGTGTGTGAGAAATTGTGAAAAAGACATAAGAATTGATAGATGCAAGGCAGGACTTAGGGCTAGAGGGTTCTCCCAGAAGGAGGGATAAGACTATGATGATAGATTTTTACAGTTACCAGACATACCTTTACCTGAGCCATTATATCTCCTGCAGTATCCATGGGTTGGATTTTACATCAGATGAATGTAAATATTGTTCTTCTCATCAGAGTAATTGAATAAGAATCGTATGTATAACAACCTCAAGGTTTTGAGGTATACCAGAAAGATACCCTTGTATGCATATGGAAGAAGACCTTGTATGGATTCAAGAAAACTTGGTGCAGAGCCTCTCATGTACAACAAAAGCGTGGTTAAAAATTCCTATGACAGAGGAAGTATATTGAAATGGTTCTTCATGAGTCTAGGATGATGGATTGCAAAACCATGGAAAACTCCCATGATGACATATCTGAAGAAGTTGAGAGACTCTGATCCAGTAGACCCGTCTATGTATCAACAATTGGTTGGCTCGTTAATGTATTTGGAGAATACTCATCCAGATATTTTCCTTGTGGGAGGTTTGAGTTATGATATACAGTTGCATGGATTTATCGATTCATATTGGGCAGGGAGTGCAGATGAAAAAAGAAGTGCTACTTGGATATATTTCAGTTTGAGCTTTGCCATGATGTCATGGGCTAGAAGGAAACATAAGTTTGTTGCACTCAACACTGCAGAAGCATAGTATATTACAGCTTGTGATGCTTGTACAGAAGAAGTGTGGTTCCGTAAGTTGGTTTCTGGACCATCTGATTAGGTGTTGGATTCGACCATGATATATTGTGATGATCATAGCTGTGTGAATCTTTCAGAGAACTCGGTGTTTCATTACAGGTCGAAGCACATTGAGATCAAGCATTATTTTCTCCATGATAAAGTCCAGAGGGGAGAAGATGTTCTCCAGTGTATCTCCAAAGATGAGCAGATAACAGATATTTTGGTAAATCCTCTGTCCAAGATGAAAAGTGTGTGTACTTAAGGGACAAGTTGGGGCTCGTGGAGTCAACTTCCTTATTGAAAAAGGAAGTGATTACTCCCAGGTTGGGAGGGAGAACTGATATGTTATTAATTTATGGATAATCAGTTTCCAGTTCTAAAAATGGTTCAGGTTGGGTAGTTCCTTTCCAGTCCTGAAAGTGGTTCGATATTTCTGACAGACAATAATTTTCTAGTTCAAAAAATGGTGCAGATTGGACAGTCATTTTCGTAATGAAAATGGTCTGATAGATTGTTGATGTACCATAGACAATGATTCCCCTTGTGGACAGTGTGGGAGAATGGTCTAGGATATTCATTCTTCTTGATAGTCACTCTGAGTAGTGGTCAAGTAGAATGGTTCGCCTCACTGGGTAGTCATTCTTTTGAAGTTCATAGTTGTGAGTAGTTTCAAAGAATGGTCTGTTTTGGAGGGTGCAGGACAATCAATTCCATAGGAAATGGTCCAGACAATCATTCCCTAGGGAAAACTCATTCTCTCCATTTTTCACTATGATTAGTGCCAGAGGAATGGCCCAGTTAGGTGAATGGTCCAGGTTCAACAATCAGGGACAAGCATTCCCTAGGGTAGACTCATTCTCTCCAAGTTGCACTATGATTAGTGTCGGAGGAATGGCCCAGTTAGGTGAATGGTCCAGGCTCATAAATCTGAGACAATTACTCTTCTATGCTTGGGAAGAATAGTCCAGATAGCCCATGGCTGATGTTTTACTTTCTAAGGGCGGATGCTCTTCCATATCTCACATATGTGAGTGGAAGAATGGCCCAGATGACTCAGTTTGTATCATGATATTGTTGATATCATATGATATGATTTTTGTGGAGACTGTATGTCTCTGGACAATATTCGTATGCTATTGTGGTGGATGTGATCCACTGATAGTGACTATGTGTCACTAGTTAGTATATATGTGCTACTAGGATTGGTTGTGTACCACTGGGTAGTAGCTGTGTACTACTATGGATAGACATAGTTGTGTTCTATTGGATGGCATTGTTCTAATTGCCATGGAGACTACCACTAGTGTTGGAGATGATTGCCAGCTAGATGGATAGTCAGTGTACTGATGGGCAGACATTCTCCAAGCAAAGAATGGTCCAGACAGAACAGATTGTTGGTGGATAGACATTCTCTCTGTGGAGAATGGTCCAGGTTGATAGTTTGTTGATGTATCATGGAATGGTATTTTCCTAAGGCACGTATTGTGGCCCAATTAGGAAAATGGCCTAGGAAAATCATTCTTCTATGACGTATGTCCATATTAGAAGAATAGTCCTTGTATCCCATGATGGGCTTCCAACATCTGTTGGAACAATTATTCTTCTAGGATGTATGTCTGGATTAGAATAATGTTCCTTGTATCACTTTGAGGAGTGAACGACTTATTCAGCATCATGCCTGATTACTCAGATAGATTATGGCTTCGAGAGATGATGCAGTTGATGCTATCAAATGATATTGATAGTGGTGATGTTGCTCGTGATTTGATCATGAGATATCATGTGTGGCTATGATGATGCTATTGGTTGAATGGTTTGTTTGTGCTCAAGACCATTGCCTTTAATACCTCCCTAGCTAGGAGGGAGTGTTGATATTATGGTAGTTATGAGAGGTATTAACCTCCACATGTAACCTTTGACAAGACTAGAATATTCCTGGAAGCAAGAGAAACCCTAAAACGTTAGATAATAACCCTAGAAGAGACGTTGGCTCAAGATAATATTTAATATTGAGTTATTAGCCTCCAGAAAGAGAAGTCAGCCCAGTGAAGTGAGATAGAGTAGTATAAATATAGGGCATTAGAGCTCATTTGTCACTCTTACTCTCACAACTACATAAGAACTAGTGGTGCGCAAGTTTGGAGAGGGAGTGCAACTGCATTTGCTGCAACTGGGATTTTGGATTTTGGTTGGAATTTATGCTTGGTCTTTGGTTATTCTTGCTTGGTGTGCTAGCCTTGGAGAAAGGTGTGCCACCTTGGTTGGCTATTGGTTTGCTTCCAGAATTATTTTGTCTGTCAAGGTTAAGGTGCTTAGGGGTGGCCTTTGTGCCTATGGTTGGGTGACAATATTTATATATTGTCTATGGAAAAATGAGCACATGTCTTTATTTATAACACCACCTATAGTAAAAAACATACCATGTGGTGCTCCTCCTTCTATCTTTATCACCTTCCATATCTAAATCAACATATCCTTGTAGAACAATGTTTGAACCTCCAAAACATAATGCATGAGTAGTAGTACCTCTCAAATACTTGTGAATCCACTTTACTTCCTCCCAATGTTCTTTACCTAGATTTTTCATATACCTGCTCACAACTCCCACTACATGGGAAATATCTGATCTTGTGCACACCATCACATACATCAAGTTGTCAATTATTGATGAATAAGGGACCCTGGACATGTATTCTATCTGCTCCTATGTCTTGGGACACATTTCTTTGGTTAAATTGAAATGGTTGGACAACAGTGTACTAACTAGTTTTGCATTCATCATTTTAAACCTCTCTAACACCTTCTTTATGTACTCTCCCTGAGACAATGTCAATTTGCAATTTTTCTTATCTCTTATTATTCTCATACCAAGGATTGTCTTTCTAGCACCCAAATCCTTCATCACAAATGAATTAGCTAATTTCCTTTTGAGAAAATTTATATCCTGCATGTTATACCACACAACAAGCATGTGATCTACTTACAGTAACAAGATAATATAGCTTCCATTTTCTAGCCTCTTAAAATAAACACAGTGATCAGAATGACATCTACTATAACCTTGTTCTGTCATAAACCTGTCAAATTTCAAATACCACTACCTTGGAGCTTTCTTTGGGCCATACAAGATCTTATTCAACCTACATACCAAATTATCCTTCCCTTTGACCTCATACCCCTGTGGTTGCTTCATATAAATATCTTCCTCCAAATCCCCATGGAGAAAAGTTGTTTTTACATCTAATTGTTCAAGATACAAATCTTCTACTATCACAAGACTTAAAATAGTCCTAATTGAAGTCATTTTAACAACATGAGAAAATATTTCATCAAAATCTATACCTTTCTTCTATGCAAACCCCTTTACAACAACTCTGACCTTGTACTGTGTGTTGCCTTCGTCTCCTTCCTTCAACCTGTAAACTCATTTATTCTCCAATGCTCTTTTTCCTACAGGAAACTGAACCAAGTACCAAGTCTGGTTATTTACCAAGGAGTCCATTTCCTCTTTCATGCCTTGCTCCCACTTCTTTTTAGTGCCTACCTGCATTGCCTCTTCATAACTTTTTGGTTCACCAAAATAAATCAACAATAAATAATACAATGGAGAGTATCATTCAGAGGGTCTACTTAATCTGGTAGATATTCTAACAATACTTGCAAGAGCTTGAGGTACTTGTTTCTCCTGTTGTTGTACATTTTGATTATCTGGTACCTTTGGAATTTCATTTTCTTTAATTTCATCAAGAACTGTGTATTATTTGTTTTCCTTTTCATGTTTCTTTCCCTGCAATAGATATTTGTACACAACCTTTTCATTGAATACCACATCTCTATTCCTAATGATTTTTTTATTTTCATAATCCCATAAGTGATAACCAAAATCATTGACAATGTATCCAATAAAGGTACACTTCTTGGATTTTTCCTCAATCTTTCTTTTATTTTTTTTATCAATATGGACAAATGGTTCACGACCAAAAGTCTTCAGAAAAGAGTAGTTTACATTTTTACCTATCCATGCCTCCTTTGGACTGCCACCATCCAAAGAGCTTAAAGGCCCTCAGTTTATTAAGTAAATAACAATATCTACAACATCTTCCCAAAATTGTAAGGGAAATCCCGCATGTTATCCCATACTCCTTGCACGTTCTATGATAGTCCTATTCATCCTTTATGACACACCATTTCCTTATGGTGTTCCTGAAATTGTCTTCTCTCTACGAATCCTATGGTATGAACAATAATTATCAAACTCTTTGTTGCAATATTCACCTCCATTATCTTATCTGAGACACTTCAACATTTTCTTGTCTCATTCTCAACCAAATATCTCCATTTCTTAAAAGTGTCAAAAACATTAATTTTTTGTCGAATGCAATCAACCCAAGTTTTCCTAGTTGCATCATTAATAACAGTAACATAATAACAAGAGCCACCAATAGATGATACGTGATTTGGTCCCCATACATATTTATGCACAAGCTCTAACTTTTCACTCTTCTTTTCTTTCTCGACTCTGAGAAATCTAACTCTCTTATGTCTTCCATAAACAAAATGCTAACAGAAATCCAAATCAACTTGTTTAAGATTCGACAACAAATTCCTTTTGTGGAGTATCTACATCCCCTTCTCACTCATGTGTCTAAGCCTATGATGCCATAGTGTTGTATCCACTCATGTAGAAGCTAAAGATATATAAGAGTCATCATTACCAGTACAAAAATACAATGTACCTGCCTTCTCTCCTTTTTCTATTACCAGTGATCCTTTAGTGACCTTCCGTGCCTTTTTTTATAATTGTAGATATAGGATCTTCACTTCCCAACTACCTTGTTGAAATCATATTTCTTCTCAAATCTGGAACATGTCTCACATATTTTAGCAACCATTGGTTTCCATTTTTTAACTTTATTTGTACCTTACTCATTCCAACAATTTCACATGGTTCATCATCACCCAATTAAATCTGTCCAAAATCACCTTGAGCATAAGCTTGAAAATATTTCCTATGGGGTGTGGCATGAAATGAAGCCCTTGAATCTAATACCCAAGAATCAATAATATTCTCTAAAGAAAGAATCAAATCATCTTGTAACACATCACCTGCTACATTTTCTTCCTGATTTTTCTTATGATGTCCATCTCCTTGTTTCTTTGGAGATCTGTAGTCTTTCTTCAAATGTCCTTTCTTCCCACAATTCCATCACTCTATATTTCCTAGTATGTATTTGGATCTTCCCTTCCTATAATTCCCATAGTTCCTTAGGATTTTTCCTCTTTCCCTTTGGCTTCCCCTATTCTCCATGGTCAATGCATTACCTGATGTCTCACTTGTGCTTTTCTGTCGCATTTCCTCATTAAGGATAATGCCAACAACATCATCAAATTTCAGAGTGTTTGAACTGGAGACAGAGTTCCTTACAGCCATGACCAAGTCATTCCAGCTTTTTGGCAATGAGCACAAGATTAGAGAGCCCTAACGTCATCATCAATGTTCACTCCTACAGAACTTATTTGATTAGTAACCATATTAAATTCATTTAAATGGTCAGCAACATACCCACCTTTTGACATCTTCATATTAAATAATCTCTTCATTAGAAATACCTTGTTGGAGCCGAGAGTTTTTCATATAGTTTAGCCAATTCCTTCATCATATCCTCCGTTGTCTTTTCTTTTGAAATGTTGAAAGCCACCGATGTTGTCAGGAACAGTTGTATCGTTCCTAGTTCCTTTCTATCAAGAACCTCCCATTCTTCGTCCTCCATACTCATCGACTTCTTTTCTTTTTCTTCCAAATGATAGGAAAAGATCCTTCTGATTTAGATAGTCTTCCATTTGCATCTTCCATAATTGGTAGTTTTGGTCACTAATACCAATTGTTAGAAAAAGAGGACTAGAGAGAAATAATATAAAATATATGTGGAAATAAAACAAATAATATACACAATACATTAGAGACACAGATATACATGGTTCACCTAATATGGTCCATGTCCACTAGAGAAATTTTCAGGTCCTTCCTTTACTATTTTCCAACAAATGAAGGGATACAACCTACAACACACCCGTTGTAACTTCCTCTTCTTTTCTCATAGTCACCTCTCTCAGAATAAAATATTCACACACATACATAGCCGCAATAAGATTCCCTCATACATAAAAGAGGGTTTCCTTCTAGGGAGAAAAACCATAACATAACTTCTACCGTCAAATCTACAACCTAAGGATGAACGGTTCATATTGACTACAAAATTACAATATTTTACCAGACAAATTTCCAAAAAACATTATCTCTAAGGGCACTTCCCTCGAACCCCCTCCAGGGGGGGCTCCATAAAGAGTCGTCACCCCCCACTGGTGACATATGTTCCCTCCACCTGTCAGGAACTGGGATCCAAACATGTTTGAAATAAGACCTCTAAATCAGGAAGATAATCAGGCTCCACAACCAACATATCGAGGACCTCATGTTTGACTACCAAATTACTTAGGCAAATATGAAGTGACATAAAAATCCTATTTTGCATTCAAAGGGGTACACAATGCCAAATCTCTTCCAAAATGGATAGCTCAAGCTATGCGAGAGTATTTTTTATTAGAGCATATTACTCTTTTATCTCAACCATAAATAATAATAGAAATCATGCTTCCCATCTTTCCTCTAAACCTATAGCTAAAGTTAGTCTCAATTTATGTGGAAATAGGAAGGTATAAATTGAGTAACACTTTTTCCTACATAGTATAACATACTTGCAATTTAAGGAGAGCTCAAACTTCAAATCAAACATTGGGAGTCAATGTTTTGGAAGAAACTAGTGAGAGTTACAATAAGGATTGTAGAGAAAATGATGTGAGCAAGAAGTAGAGGGTTGAGAATTGAGTCAATCATGTAGATAGCCCTCAATGCAAAGAAAAGAGGGCCAAACTCAATGGAATAGGCCAACTCCATGATTTAAATGTTTCCCACTAGCTCTAGCTATCATAATCTCTTGCTTTATTCTCCTGAAAATTAACACACACAATGTAAACTTTGTTGTCCCATATAGTCATTCAATCTCGTAAACGATCTAGTATCATCTTTCTATCTCCTCTTCTCATTTAATATTTTTAAGGAATAATCTTATAATTGCATCACAATTACTCATCACAACCACCTTAAATACACACCTTCAATGTAATCATTGTCTTTATTTCTAGATTGAAAAGTTTTCTATAATCACTTCAAGTTATCTTATCTTAGAGCTTAGGAGAGGTAGAAACTAAGCAACACTTTCTCTTGCACTGTGAAACATCCTCATAAATTAGGGTGAGGTCAAATTTGAGTATTAGACACTAGGAATCAACATTTCATGAAGATACAGTGAGAGACAACAAGGTTAGCTAATAAAAATATGTGGGCAAGAAGGAAATAGTTAAGAGTAGGGTCAAATAGGTAACTATCATCTGAGATAGAGTGAAGAGTGTTGGAAACCTAATCCACTTAGGTTTATGGTATTCCTCACTTGAAGAAATGTGAAAGGTCAAGTGACTGTAATGGACATTGAGAGTCCAAGAGACGTCTTGGAATATGAATTCAAACATCAAACATAATTGTATTAATACATGTATCATATTGATGAATAATGAACTACATGCTCATCTATTTTCGTGTGTCCAACAGTGATATTAGAGCGCCTTAGTTCTTAGGCTACCTAATTATTCTATGGTAGTTTTCCATTGTTGATTTTCTCTCTGCTTATTCCTCGGGCGTTTTCATTCTCCTGTAGAAACGCCTTTGTTTGACTGTGAGTCTTCACCCCTCTGCCTACAGGTCTTTCCATATTTCTACCTGGGCATTTCCTCTCCCCTCTCATGCAAAAAATGTCCCTCTGCCTAGTCGATTCCTATTCCATTCAATATTCTCTCCTTGTCTCTGAATGTTAGTGATTTCCCACGACCTATATTCGATGGGTTCTCTCTTCCTGTGTGATCCATTTGCTTCCATGCAGTGCCTTTCTATTGCCTCAATTAGTTTCGGTGGAGCGAAGAACCCACTATACAATGTGTCAAAAATATTGCATTGAACACATCACTACACCTGTCATTTTGGGAGGATTTCTCAATGTAGGGTAATGAAACTCTAATCAATGTTAAGTTTACTTTTGTGTGGTATTCATTGCTCAAATATTAAGAGTGGCACATCATGAAATCATGACAATCCATGATGGTTTCAACATCCATTCATTTGGTGAAAGCGAGTTGGCTTAATACGTGTTCCCTGAGTCGCAGTAATCCAAGGAAGGGGTTTGAACCACATTAGCTCTTAAGCCTAGCGAAGCTGAAATCTCTCAACGATCGTTATAGTCACTTGACATTTTAGATTCTGTCAAGTGAGGAATACCCTAACCCTAAGTGGATTAGGTTTCCAACATTCCCCCATTAATTCGAAGAGGAGTATGTGAGTCCAAGGTGAGAGATGATCTCTAAAAGTGGGCAGCTAAAATGTCAAAGTGTACAACTGCCAATGGCTGAATGTGCTCTTTGAATCTGGTTCTTTTGGGATGACCACAAACCAAATGTGTATCAAAAGTTGATGTCTTATACTAAATGGTGGAGTGTAACACCCCAGGTTTTGAAACCCCATTTTAAATAATGTATTGTTACGATGCTGAGAGGCTAGAGTGCCCAAACAATTATTAAAAGGCCAGTGTGCCCAAGACATGTAATGTTTTTATCATTATTAATAATAAATACATCGTTGGCTTCTAAACAGACAAGGACTAGAGTTATAGGGGGGTATGATTCCACAAGAGAGGGGGCTTGAGAGGCTAAATGTTTATTCCTTTGT
>JASDQU010013892.1:130742-144870 GCA_032191745.1 Picea mariana | reverse complement strand
TTCCCCACGAACATACTTAAACCCGCCCCTGGTTTGATTGTGGGGCTAGTCATTGGATTGTCTGCTCCGTCACCTTTGTGTTACCTCATTCTTACCCTCACGCACTCCCATGCACTTACCTTTTCCATCCATCCTCACCTGCGTATTGGTCTCGGGTTGGGGGACCGAACTAAAACAGAATTAGCGACGAGATAGTTGGTTGTAGTGGCCGCTGGTGTGATCCAGTCATGCCTTGAGGCCTGCATGTCTGAGATGTAGTGGCCTGTGTCCAACATGGCTCACAACTGCGAGTCTTGAGAGTTCTAGCATTGATATTCTGGACCAGTTGTGTTGGAGGCCCGAATAAGGAGAAGGACTGCCTGAGGGACTGCGTGGAAAATAAAGGTGGAGGTTCGTTCTCTCAGGTGGTGCAAGCTGGGTAGAAGAGAGCTAGGTACTTGGATTGTTGTGAGTGCTGAGAAGCTTGTGAGTGCTTGAGAGCTGACTGGTTTGGGAAGCCAAGTTCACTCTGGAACCGTCCTTGTGGATTCATAGCCCTGGCTCGGGGGTGACACTGTTGTTAAGATCTGGAGAAGTAGTGTCTATGGTTGGGTGGAACGTCCTTGGTCTGCAGCCAATTGATGTCATATTTCATAAATATAAGTACTCTCTGTTGTGATATTATTATCTATGTATGAATCTTTTTTCCGTTGTATATGCAATTATTGTAAATTGAATATTTAGAACATGCATGTTTGTTGGATATTGTTGTGCATGTCCGTAATTCTCTTATCTTATGCATCTTTATTAAACAAAGAAGGTATCCGTATGAGAAATAAGTCTGAGGGTGGGCTTGCAGGTAGCATACCCTGGCCTATGGCTAGATAGGTATGTTATAGATTGGTATCAGAGCTTCTGGTTGAAACATCGGGCCGGTATGGGTCGGGTCTGTTGGTCAGATTCTCGTGGTCGAGATCAAACTCTGACCGTGAAATTGAAAGGCTCAGGAGGAATGGCGTTGCAAAAGCTACGCAGGATACAGAACGTCATAGATCCTCTATAAGGATCGTGACCATTTCTGTTGAATTCGGGAGCGATCGCCATTGTATGATCAGGAGAGATCCAGGATCGTTGGATCGGAGGACAGGTGAACAGGGGTCATCTGATAAAAAGGAGGAAAGGTTAAGGTATCAACCGTCAGATCCCATTGGAGAGAGAGATCAACGACCAGTAGGCATTTCGGGGAACCGAGTTGCATAGGAGTTAATTTCCCAAGGTGGTCCCGCAATCCAAACCATTTTTTTGCTAAGGGGTTACGTGTCAGCGTCAGGATAATTGTGGGGACAAAAGCGGGTTATTCCAGACCGCTGATGCGCGCCCCCACAAATTGAAATGCATGCGGTGATGTGACATGTTAGCGCTCGAGCGACGAACCTCTGAAGAGCTGAAGTAGTTAGGAATTGTCAATCTGTAGGAGGACACACATCCACCGATCGTGTGCTCCGGATAAATAACTCCGAGAAAAATTGAGCAAGGAGGGGGTTTGAATTTTGAGACTTACGAAACTCAAAGACCCGAAAGGATCTCGACCATCGATCTGCTGAGAGCCACACATCACCAGATCCAGGGCTTCGGATGAAAGCCAGTGGGGCCAGACAATTTTTGAAAATTGAGATTTCCAGAGTCCGGAGTCCCGAAGGAATTGTATTCGTCGATCCACGAGAGACACACATCAGAAGATCGCGAGCTTCAAACAAAAACCATTTTTTAAGGAAAAAGGTTGAAGTTTGAGATCTCCGAAGTCCGGAGCCCTGAAGTAAAAACATAGTCGTCAGATTGAGGAGGACACGTGTAGTAGATTCGTGAACTCTGGGTTAAGACCCGAAGTGAATCTTAGTCGTCCGATCCAGGACACATGGCGACAAATTGGCCAGTTTGGGAATTCAAAGTTCGAGAGAATTGGAAGTGATCTAGTATGAAAACTCCGGAAGTCCCGAAGCCCGAAGAGTCGAAGTGGAGGGGCATGATGACGTCACCAAGAGGTGATGTGGACCCTAGAATTATGAAGTGACATGGCTTGTAGACATCACCTGGGATGACGTGGACACATGGGATGTGTGCCATGTGTCAGTAAGTTTTGAGCATTTGGAGTATTGAATATTCGATTAGATCGTGACACGTGTCACCCGCCTGATTGGGCCACGTGTCCGCTTCTAGTATTTCACCATGTGGTGACAGATCATGCAGTCCGGAGACTGCGCATGCTAGAGGGGAAAGATGTGACAGGTTGTGTTGGGTCGAAAACTACCGAAGGCCGGAGTGCATCTCGACCGTTGACTCCAAAAGACACATGTCGAAGGATCATCGACTTCGGGTGAAAGCATTCCAGGAGAAAGTGCAGGAGGGAAGTTTGAAACTTCTGAAGCTTGAAGAGCCAAAGCGATCCATAGTCGTCGATCTGTAGGAAGAAACGTGTCGGTAGATCATGAACTCTGGGTAATAGCGTTCCGGGAGGATGCAAGCAAGGAAAGTTGAGACTCCCGAAGCGCAAAGTCCTGAAGTGGATATTGATCGTTGATCATGAAGGAGGATGAGGACCGTCGATCTGGTCCTGGTTGAAGGTTCTGAAGTCCCAAAGCTTCAGACAAGCACTTTTTCAGCTAAGCGCAAGGTCATGGCCATGGTCGTATGCAGATTGAGAGTTTAGGGAAGGAGGGCTAAGGGCCGAATTGGTTGTCTCCGAGATAGAAAAATGCTAAGGAAGGATTTAGCCATGGTTTCTAGTCGTGGTCACCTAGGAAGGTGGTTTGAAGGAAGCACCTGCGCAGGATGAAATTCTGTGTCAGCCCAGGGATAACAGGACACTGTTATTTTCGGAGAATGGGGATATGATATCCATGAACAAAAATGAGAAAGAGACCTGTAGCATGGTTTGGCAATTTTTGTTTATCATATGGATAATTCTAACAAAATGGTCACTTGCACATTTTGTAGAATTAAGAGGCTTAAGCACATCAGCTCAGTATGCGTATTGAGGAAATGGAATAAGGCGAGAGAGCCTCCAGTCATGATAAGGAGGCCGAAGGCCAGAATACTAGGGTTGGTAATGCAGAGACAGAGTCCAATGGACGCAAGGAAAAAGGAGAGCAGGAAACATAGATAGAAACGGTAAGAAGCTTGGAGATGGAAGTGCAGAGCTACAAAGAAGATGACGAGAGACTGATGAGAGAGAAAAGTCAGATAAATGATCGAGTGTTGCAGAACTTGGATTAGTTGCAGAGGAAAATGAAGAAGGGATCAAACTCAAGACAAGAGGAAGAAGGTAGGTGTTATGAAAGGAGAAATGATCGTGGAAGAGATGGTTATTCCAGAAGTGCTATCAGAGCTCATGGACACGACTCACCTCCTTACTCAGAAAGAAATCTTTATGCATTAGATGATCCTGTAAGCAGCCCAAAGGTGTCCCCTATCAAGCAACAAAGAAGGAAACAAGAGGTAGATAGTTTGCAAGGAGAGTTGAGGAAGCTCAAGCCACCTTCCTTCGATGGTTAAAGAGAAAGGGAAGATGATGTCGAAGCATGGTTGTTTGGGCTCAGGAGATACTTCCAGTTGCATAACTATTCATCAAACCTGGAAGCCAGGATTTCCACCTACCATTTACACAGGAAAGCTGCAGTGTGGTGGGACCAACTGAAGCAAGTGGAACATGCTATTGAAAGTAGGATCACTTGGAAACAGTTCAAGAAGTACTTCCAGAAGGAGTACCTCTCAGAGCATTTCTATGACAAGAAAATGCAGGAATTATTTGAACTCAGGTTGGGAAGCATGACTATGGCCGAGTATGAGAAGAAGTTCTTGGGATTGTTAAAGTATGTCGGGTTCATTGGTGATGATAAGTGAAAATATAGAGATTTCTAAGCAGATTGCCAACCTTTTATAAGGAAAAGATCAATTATGATGAACCCAAGACCTTGATTGAAACCATCAGGAAGGCTAAATGCCTATATGAGCAAGGCCAGGGAAGAGAATCCTTGCAAAAATATTGGAAGGACAAGAAGAATGCAAAGTTGGATCAGAGGAGGAAAGGATTCAAACCTCCCTTCAACAGGAATGAGCCTAATAGAAATACTCAAGACCAATATGCTAAGGGATATTTCAAGAAGGAAGATTCCTTGGGAAAAAGGGGAATACCACCATCCAATGCTGGGGATGCAAGGAAGATCACCTGTACAAGGGTTGTCCACATAGAAAAGACAGAGTGAAGATTGTGCACAACATCCAAGAGGCTACAACAGTTGAAGATATGGGAAGAATCTATGAAACTTTAAATGATCGACAAGCAGAGTACCAGTCCAATATGATAGAGGTGGAAGGTAAGATCATAAATCAACTTGTTGATATTTTGATTGATTCAAGAGCAAGTCATTGTTACATTGATCCTAAGATAGTGGATAGATTACATTTGGAGAAAATTAAACTTGGAAAAGCAAGTTTGGTTCAGTCAACCACTGGAACCAAAAGAAGAATCCATGATATGGTCAAAAGTTGTTCCATAAGTCTTAATGGTGTGAATACTAGTACTGATCTAAATATCATACCATTGGGGTCTTATGATGTTCTGATTGGGATGGATTGGTTGGACAAGCATCGTGATGTCCTAGATTGTCATAACAAGACATTTACATGTCTTGATGGAAATGGAAAACAGAGCACTGTGAAAGGAGTTCCAAGACCCATCTCTATAAGGGAGATTTCATCCTTACAGCTAAAAAGATGTTTTAGAAAAGGATGTCAACTATATGCAGCTCATGTGGAAGAGCTAGATAATACGAAGGGGCCAAGCCTTGAATATTTCTCGGTACTACAGGAATTTGAGAATGTATTCCAAGAAATACCTGGTTTGCCACCAAGAAGGGAGATAGATTTCTCAATTGATTTAGTGCAAAGAGTTGCCTCGGTGTCAAAAACACCTTACAGAATGAGCACACCAGTGTTAAAAGAATTACAAATGTAGTTGGAGAAATTGTTGAAGAAAGGGTACATACGTCCAAGTGTTTCACCTTGGGGAGCACCAGTACTTTTTGTCAAAAAGAACTTGAATCTTGAGGCTGTGTATTGACTTCTGGTAGCTGAACAAGTACACTATAAGGAACAAGTATCTGCTACCCTGAATTGATGACCTCTTTAATCAACTAAAAGGAGCAAAGATATTTTCAAAGATTGACCTGAGGGAAAGATACCATCAGGTAAGAATCAAGGAAGAAGACATTCATAAGACATCCTTTAGGACCAGGTATGGGCATTATGAATTTGTAGTGGTGCCATTTGGACTGACCAATGCACCAGCTGTCTTCATGTGCTTAATGAATGGCATATTCAGAAATTATTTGGACAAGTTTGTCATAGTATTCCTGGATGACATACTTATCTATTATAAGTCTGAAGAGGAGCATGAACATCACTTAAGATTGGTATTGCAAGTACTGAGAGAACATCAGTTGTATGTCAAATTGAGTAAGTGTTCTTTTTATCAAAAGCAGATCCATTACTTGGGACACATTATTTCAGAGTAGGGAATAGTAGTAGATTCAGAGAAGATCGAAGCCATTAGAGGGTGGCTAATCTGAAAATAGTGGGCTAACTTGTTATGCTATGCAAGCACCCTCTACTTCATTAAAAATAAACTTTACAGGACCTTGCTCAATGTGTTAAAATATGCAAGATAGATTATGTGCCAAGTTTATGCTTCTTCTTTTAAATGTTTATGTGTGAGGTCTTTGCAAGATTAAATATGTTGTTTTCATAAATACAACAACAAAAATAACTCGCAGAAAATAATAACCAACAAACACTCACAACAAGAACAACATGATAAAGGAGTTCACCCCTCTCTGGGCTACATCTCCTTGAGCCTCTATCAATGGACTTGGCTCTCTGGGATTAATTTGTCAAAAATTATTTTACAAGATGTTTCTCAACTCCAATGAAAATAATGACTGTACCATTGGGATCAGAATACATAAAACCCCCAAAAATGACTAATAAAACTCTGAAAACGGATCATGGCTCATCCGGGCATGACCTCTTCTACATGTGGCCTTAAGCTTCCCTGAGCTTCTCTTTGGAAAAAGCACCTGTAAAAGTCCTCAAATGGATCTGAAACCTATCCCAAAGTGTTCAGAGCATAATAATTAGCCAAAAATGATTATTCAATCACAGAAAACAGACATAGGCTCATCTGAGCATGACCTCAAACAATGAGGGCTTCAAGCTCCCTAAAGCTTCCTGAAACTTCAATGGTTAAAAAACTGCAAAATAAGTCTTCAAATGGCTTTGAAAACAATGCCAATGGATTCAGAATGTCCAAAAACCCCTAGCTGGGCTTTTTCGGCACCTCATTTGGCCAAAATATGAAGAAGATAGGCCTCCTGCCATTTTCTTCCTTCAAGCTTGATGTGTCTGGTTTGCCAAAACGCACCTCTGTGTGCTCAACCAAGAACACACTCAAAAACTCGTGCTAAAACCTAGCACCGGTGCACAACCACATAACGGTGCAAACTGTCAAACAGTTAGGGCGCGCCTAGCCCCTAACCGCCAAGGTCGTGGTCATGTGGGTAAGCACCCAAAACCATGGGCTAATCGTTTCCAAGGCCGAATGGTTAAATGACAAGTGGTGGGCGTTGTAACCGTTTAAACCAAATCAAACTCTGCGCTCTCTGTGTGTGGTCATATGTTACAACATATAAAACTGGGGGCTAACTCCGTTGTAATACCAAATCCAAAATCCACGCGCGCTTTTCCATGGTCATATGATAATGCATGCGACCGGGGCTAACTCTGTTTACAATATCTACACACCTCCGTATAAACAATGGGTCATATGGTATATATTAAAACCGCGGGCTGGGGCTAAGCCCTAGCCCGACCCCGTGCCAAATTAAACATTAATCAAATTCAAATAAATACAAAACCATTCATATAACAAGAACTAATGCGTGGTGTGTTGGCAGGGAGGACTTTGTTAAAGCTTTGGACGAGAGAGGAGATCCGGGGTTCGAACCCCACGGACTCCCTAATATTTTAACCAAACAACCATTGCCATGGTGCCATGTGGCAGCCCACGACTGGGCCACATGGCACCTCATAATTTGCCAAAGACCATGCCACGCGTCACCAACAGATTCGCCCAAACTGCTAACTCAGAAATGACACATCAGCACTTGCCACGTCAGTGGTCGTACCTCTACCAATTCAACTGTACCACATCATCGTACAGACATGCCATGTCAGCATCCGTACAGACTATACAGACTATACAGTCAGCCCATTTGTTTTACCTGTTTGGCGATTCGAACAGATCGCGATATCTCTCTCATCCGACGTTTGTTTGAACCCAAACGAGTTGCGTTGGGTTCGTGACGATCAGGGCTACGCACCCGTTCGTTTTGAGGCAATTCCAAGAACTTTTATTTTTGAGCTAAATTTTGACCCCTGGTCCAGATTTTGATCAGTGGCCAACACCCAGAAATGTGTCAAACATCAGATCTTTTATGGGATTAGTTGGCTACTACATAAGGTTCATAGTAGGGTTCTCTAAGATTGCTCATCCCATTACTTCTTTGCAAAAGAAGGGAACTAAATTTGAATGGACACTCAAATGTGAAAATAATTTTAATGTGTTGAAGGAATTACTTACTAGTGCACCTGTGCTAAAGATTGTTGACCCAAATGAAAGTTTTGTGGTATGTACAAACACTTGTAAGAAAGGACTTGGGGGAGTCCTTATGCAAAATGGACATGCCATTGGATATGAGTCCAAAAAGCTCAAGTAACATGAGAGAAACTATGCCACGCATGACTTGGAACGTGTTGCCATTGTTCACGCCTTGAGGATGTGGATGCATTATCTCATGGGGAAGAAATTCGAATTAAGAACAAACCACATTGGTCTGAAGTATATTTTTGAACAATCGACCTTGAATGCCAGGCAAACCAGATGGATGGAATTTTTAAGTGAGTATGACTTCGATATCAAGCATATCAAGGGAAAGGAGAATAAAGTTCTCGATGCACTTAGTAGGAGAGTGCATCTCATGCATGCTATTGTTGTCAGTATGCATCAGTCAGACCTAAAGAGCAGAATTTTAGATGGTCTTGTTACAGATCAAAATTACCTATAGGTAAAGGAAAACTTACAACAAGGAGATGCATAGTAGAAAATAAAGGAGTATGAGATAAAGGAAGATGGATTACTCATGCATAAAAATAGAATCTATGTTCCTAGTTCTGGAGAACTGAGGAATGTGGTACTGAAGGAAATGTATGATGTTCCTTATGTTGGACATCTCGGTTACCAAAAGACAATTGTAACAGTAAGAAGCCAGTTCTTTTGGCTAGGAATGAAGAAGGATGTTGATGATTTCATTGCTCGATGAATGGAATGTCAGAAGGTGAAGGTTGAGCATAGGCACCCAACGGGTTTGTTGCAGCCATTGCCAATTCTAGAGAATAAATGAGAAGTGATCACCATGGATTTCATCACAAGATTACCCAAAACGAATAAGCAACATGGTTCAATCATGGTGGTGGTTAACAAGTTAACAAAGGCTACTCATTATCTTCCTATGAAGACAACACATACAACAGCTAATATTGCAAAAATTTTCATGAAGGAAATTTCGAGGTTGCATGGGATACCTAGAACAATCGTCTCGGACATAGATATGAAGTTTACCTCCAATTTATGGAGGGGATTGTTTAATGGATTTGGCACAAATCTAAACTTTATCACAACATATCATCCCCAGACAGATGGGCAAGTAGAGAGAGTCAATCGAATAATTGAAGACATGCTGAGGATGCATGTGATAGATAAGCCATCCAAGTGGGAAGATTACTTACACTTGGTTGAGTTTGCATATAATAATGGGTATCAAGATTCATTGAGAATGAGCCCATTTGAAGCCTTGTATGGTAGGCAATGCAATACTCCAGTGAGTTGGGAAAACCCAACAGATAGAGTGGTACTTGGGCCAGAGTTTCTCAAGGACATGGAAGACCAGGTGGTCAAGATTAAGAATAATTTAAAGGCAGCTAAGGATAGACAAAAAGTTTATGAAGACAAGAACAGGACAGCTAGAGAATTTAAAGTAGGGGAGCATGTACTTTTGAAAGTGAAGCCCAAGAAAAGCTCTTTGAAATTGGGGAGTTGTACAAAGATGGCGGCCAGATTCCGTGGTCCATTTGAAATATTGGACATAATAGGGCCAGTTGCATACATGTTTGCATTGCCTACTTTCATGAATGTGCATAATGTATTTCATGTATCTTTACTAAAGAAATATGTACATGATCCTAACCATGTTATTAATTAGCATCTAATTCAGGTAGAGAAAGAGGGATATTTTCAAGTTCAGCCAGTACGGGTATTGGACAGAAAGGTAAAAATGCTCCGAAATCGAGTTATAGAGATGGTCAAAGTTTAGTGGACTTGCTATGGTCCTGAAGATGCTACCTGGGAGCATGAAGATGCCATGCGGGCAGAGTACCCACAACGTTTTGAATAAATCTGAGATTTTGATCTCTGTTTTGTATATGCATTGAGGACAGTGCCAAAATAAGGGGGAGGGGATGTAACACCCCAGGTTTTGAAACCCCATTTTAAATAATGTATTCTATGATGCTGAGAGGCCAGAGTGCCCAAACAATTATTAAAATGCCAGTGTGCCCAAAACATGTAATGTTTTTATCATTATTAATAATAAATACATCGTTGACTGCTAGACGGACAAGGACTAGAGTTATAGGGGGCTATGATTCCACAAGAGAGTGGGCTTGAGAGGCTAAATGTTTATGTTGATGTTTGGACAACATCGGGAATACATTCTCTAAAGATAATAATTAATAATATAATTATTGATATTAAAATATATCATATAATAAGTAAATGATAATAATAAATAGTTATTGATTATTCAAGGGACGCATCATTTCATGGATGGTCACCTTATGTTCCCTATATATGGAACACTCAACATTGTAATAATACATCGAATATCCATCATATCTCGTATGAAGAAAAACCAACATGCTATCAGAGCAGGACTGGGCTAACTCCCTCATAGGAGGGCCCAGGATCCTGAAAGAAAGTTGCTTATTGTTCAACGACCAGTTCATTGGATTCAACAGATTCAGACACTCTCTCCAGTATCTCTGGACACAGATGCCAGTGCAAGTTGAGGCATCGAGATTTGGAGTTGACACACTTAATGATGAAGATTGGTCAGTGTTAGCTGTAGCACCTAGATCAAGATGCAAAAGCCATTATGGATCAAGGAGATCATGTGCATGATGAGATATGCATTGCTGATCAAATATATAGTGAGGATCTTATTGGCTCTATTTCTCGCACACAAATTTTGACTTCTTCATCGAGTTTTTGTTTATGGTCATGCGCATCTCCTCCAGATTCATGATGGAATTACAACGCGGACACTTGTATGATTCTTCCTCTTATTGGATTTATGCAAGAACTCTAGATGACTAGAAGGTGCAGTCGTTCCATTCTCTCGACATACAATAGCACAAACATGAACAGAGCTATGTGTCTCCCCTCCTTATCCTTTGGACGAACTTGCATATTCTGCCACAACAGATTTTTCATCGTGTTGGAATGAGCCAAAGGGAATTGTAGGCCTCCGTGGGTTTTGAATCAATGTGCAGCACCACGTTGTATCTAGATGTCTACATTTCGATTCTTTCAGCACATCCGGAATCCAGAAAAGCTGGAAGCTCCAAGGAGCTCACCACCAAGATTGGTGAAGGAGTAACACCAACACACAGAGAAATATCATTGAGTTTTGTAACCATTTTTGTGGACGTCGGAAATACTCGAACTGCTGACAACCCACATAATCCAGAGTTGACTATATCCTCTATTTTTTAGTAATCTCAAGTTCCTTAGAAGTTGAGATTTAGAAACTTTATTTTTATGGTTGTATAGAGGCAAAGCGCTGCTTTGAGTGCTACAAGGCCTTCAATGATAGGGAAACATTGGATTATGATAGGGTCCTTTCCTTATTATCATGGAGGCCAAATCTCTACATTGGCACGATAGACTGCCCATATATGACATATAGGTTCTGCAAACTTGGATGATGTGCTGGATAATCCACATAAATATTTCCCAGAAGGTAGCGAATTTGGGCTAGTGCAAACTGGAGAAACTATTGCGGTTGTTGCAAATCACGAGATCAAATTCGATGAGAGAAGGAAAGTAATATTCCAAGTGAACTGGTCGTTGCTCGGTTTGGTGTTGCAGTGCATGATATTGATGCCTCTTTCTACATGTGTGTTGATCATATTTTTTTGTATGAACTTGAGAGGGGTCATGTTGCGGCTTAGACAAGACCCATGCATAATGGAAATGATTGGCATGTACTGTAGCTATGCTCTTCCAAACTTTATGGCCAATAGTATTATGCACTCGTTTCACATCTACATGTTCTATCAGGGTCTCACAATGCCAATGATGAGATGCAAATAACCTGACCCGTGCAAATGAGTACCGTGAGGATGACATGCGAGCATCACTAGTCCTGAAGCTAGATAGCATGGGCATCAAAAGCCAGGACAATGAGTGTATGATATGCTAACTGAAGTCTAAATGTGGATACGACCTTGTGTTGATGGAGGCTTCATCATCTACAAGGTTATTAAAAAAAAAAAATGTCACAAGGTCGCCACCTTGATCATTATTTGTATCATGAATAGGAAGTGTGTTTGTAAGAATAACATGAAGCTTGTGTCAATGTGTTGATTTTTGAGATAGCATCAGAGACATTCTCCTTGGAGGGTCCTATGTGGACTACTAGAGGGGAATGTGGACTTCATATTCACATGCCTAAGAAGGTCATATGAAGGAACCAAGAAATTGGTTTCACGAGGAAACCTTGATATGCCTTGGGGTACATTAGCTACATGAGGGAACCTCGATGTGTCTTAGAGAATACAATGGCTCCATGAGGGAACCTCGATATGTCTTAGACATGTGTCCCACAATGGAACCACGAGATGTCTAGTATGGACACAGTTCATGAGTGAAGAATGAGGTTGGACACTCCAGGATATTTGGGTGTCTAGTATACATTCATTTACCCAAGGAGAAAAGGACCAAGCTAGACTCTTCAGGTAGAAAGGGTACATTTGTGGGGTACAATGAGTCTTCGAAGGAATACCAGATCTACATCCTTGGTCAAAGACAAATTGAGTGAGAGACATAAAGAGATGGTACCTTCCGAGAGAGCAAGATACCTTAGAGATATTCGTGCTATGTCACAGCTACGAGCCACATCATTGATTATAAACCTTCGTGTTATGAGGAGGCAACTAGTCATCCAGTATGGAGAGATTCCATGATGGAGGAGTATCAATCCATCATGAAGAATGATGTGTGGGATATTATTTCGAGACTTGATGGGAAGTCTATAGTGACTTCCAAATGGATCTACAAGATCAAACACACAATTGATGGGAGCATTGAGAGGCACAAAATGAGATTTGTTGCTAGAAGATTCTCTTAGGTGGAGCGAATAGATTATGAGGAGACATTTTCTCTTGTTGCTCAATACACTTCTATCCGGATGATTATTTCCCCTGCAACATCCATGGGTTAGAGAGTACATCATATGGATGTAAGGACAACCTTTCTCAATGGAGAGATTAAGGAAGAAGTATACATCGAGCAGCCAGATGGTTTCGTGATACATGAGAAGGAGTCTCATGTGTGCAGGTTGAAGATGGCCTTGTATGGAATCAAGCAACCACCTCAAGCTTGGTATGCAAGGATTGATGGACACCTGATGATTTTTGGGCTTCAACAAAAGTGTTTTCGATCCTAACCTGTACTACAAGATTGTTAATGGTGAGACCTTGATCTTGGTCCTCTACATTGATGATTTATTCCTCACCGATACAGAAAGCCTTATTTTTGAATGCAAGTATGCATTGGCCTCTAAATTTGAGATAAAGGACCTTGGTATGATGCACTACTACTCGAGACTAGAGGTGTGGTAGAGAACTGATGAGATCTTCCTGAGTAAGGGGAAGTACACAATTCAGAAATTGAAGAAGTTTGAGTTATTGAACTTGAAGTCTGTGGCTACACCAATGGTAACGAATCTGAAGAAACTATGTGTGTCTTCTTCCTATTCCGACGAGATTGATTTGACCCCATACAAACAATTGATTGGATCATTGACGTATCTGGTTAACACCAGACTAGATATTTGCTATGCAGTGAGTGCACTTAGCCAATTTATAAGCCAACCGAGATAGACACACTAGATTGTTGCGAAGCATGTGTTGAGATACTTGTGAGGCATAGTTCGTCATAGTCTGAGATATACTTCCAGTATTGATATGATATGGCAAGAATATATTCACTCTGATTGGACAGGGAGCGCAATGGACAGAAAGAGCACCTTCAGGTGTTGCTTCACTTTGGGATCTTCCATGGTTTCCTGGTGTAGCAGGAAACGAACTTCTATGGCTTTGAGCACAACAGAAGCAGAGTACATTTCATTAAGTATGATAGTCCATGAAGCAGTTTGGCTTCACAAGATCCTTGCAAATTTATTCGAACATGTGTTGGATTCCACCATTATTCATTATGGTAACCAAAGTTGTGTGAAGATCTCTGATAATCCAATGTTTCATGACAAATCAAACCACATTGAGATCAAGTACCATTACATTCGAGACATGGTGCAGAGGAAGGAAGTATTGGCGCAGTACCTTCCTACATATTCGCAGGTTGCTGATGTTCTTACCAAACCAAGATGAAGTTTAAGTAATTTTGTGACAGACTTGGCGTGGCAAAGAATGCCTCCCTCACTGAGAGGGAGTGTTAATTTTTGCAGCTTCCTAAGACATTCTCTAGATCGTACTACTCAGTGACTAAGTTGAGTTGATCTATGATGACACTTATCCGAGAAGGGATAAGTGTGGTTGGGCTTATAACCCAACGTCCCATGTGGAGAGCACATGAGGACATGTCAAGGGAGTTGACCCTTGACGTCATACACTATGGGAGTTGACCCTAGTGTTTCTAGAGGGTGTAGCCTCTAGAAGTCCACATGGAGTGCCATGT